>ML813410.1:18278-75216 GCA_009831015.1 Picea engelmannii | reverse complement strand
TAATTCTTCCTTAATTAAATCTTGCTTAATAATCTTTAATCATTTATCAGTTTAGGGGCATTACAATAGCCTTGAGAGCCCAAAACACTCAGAAATTCATATAGACAGGGAATTATATCTATTCCTACAAAGGGAACATTATATACTCATGGAATTCACACATGCACAGTAAACATTCAGAAAAAATATATTCATTCACATAGAACACACATAGAGATTTATATGGATAGAAATCTGCTTTTATATTAATCTAAATGCTTTTAAAATGTTTACAATGTTTACAGGACTGAACTGCAACAAAGTCTCAGTTCTTCTCTCCTCTCCAGAATTCTCATATTCTCATAATTATCCTAGTCTATCTATCTTCTTACTCTATCATATCAATACACCAATTCTCATACAAAAGAGGGGCTTCTTGAGCCTTCCTCACCTAATACAGTAAATTACAATCAATTTAAAATTCATTCGGATCCACCTATTTGTCATCCATTAAAGGGAAATTACACTATCATTACACAATTACAATGGCTCTAACTTCCTCAATCCTTACACACTTAATTTACATTAAATGAGAAATTTAAAACAAAATGAGAAGGTTGGCACCTCTCTCTCCTTGGGATTTTTTCCATCCATGTGCACTATTATGTTGGCTGCTGACGTGGTGTTGATGCTCCTACATCATACTCCCCTACTGAAAAAATCATGATCTCTTTCTCATGGCTCCTCTGTTGTTGTTTTTGAGATCCTTGAGGGTCCCAAAAATCACTCTGGAGTTGTCCACCTGCTCCTCTTCCTTTCTGTTGTTGCTGGAGGTTCTCCTCCTGGTTTCCAAATTTTATGATGTAGTGCCCCATTCGATTTTCCATTGCATTCTCCACTTGTCGGCCTCCATCTATTACTCACTTTTTCCTTTGCTGAATTCAACATCATTTTCCTTATATCCTCAATCTCCATATCCATCTTATCCATGGGATGGCTCTTCTCCTATAGTCTACTTTGATGTTGTTGTATCTTCTCTTCTTCATCAATCTCCAACTTGAATTATTGGATGAGATTCCTCTGGGTTATTACTCTTTCTCCCAGGGCTTCCAATTATTCATAAAAATCAAAGGAAATATCATTTTTATCTCTCATGTTGTCTTCTCTCTCTTCTATTGCGATTTTCAATTCTGCAGTTATCCTGTGTTCCTCTTCCTTGCTGAAATTTATGATCTATTCCACCAAATTGTATTCTTTTCTCCTCCTATATTATGAAATGACATAATATGTGGGTTTTCTATCAGCCTCCTTACAAGAAACATCTTCATTGGCCTTTTCTCCTAATCCCTTTCCAAGAGATACTTTGATCTCCGCTACCAGCAGAACATGGTTATTGTCTTTTATTCCCTTCAAACTTTGGGAAGATGTCTCTCCTTCTTCTTCCTCTTTCATCTCTTGGGAGGATTCCAGTGTCTCCTCGTTCTCCTCCACCATGAAATTCGTTGTTGGTTTTCCTCCTTCTTTTGCACCTGCAACACATGCATTGGCCTCTGCTAGTATTCTTGGTAGGAATATGTTGATTCCCCCAATGATCAGAATGCACCTATGATCCTCCTCCTTGAGAGTTGAAGTATTCAAATTATCATCATCTTAATTCATATGTTCTACAAACCCAAATTAATCTTCATGATCATGAGGCTTCTCTCCTTCCTCTCTCTCCTTCTATTTTGTCTCTTCTGTCATCACTCCTTGCTGATATAAAATCTTCTCTAAGATCTTGAGACTCTCAGATAGTCTCGTCTTCTCCTTTCCCGCCTGTCAACCTGAATTTTCCTTTCTTCCCTCCTGAAATTCTTTGAGATCTTCAAATGACCTCCCTTCGTCATCTTCATCTAATATTTCTCCATCTTTTGGTTTACACATGTAAACCATCTTCTCCTCTGTGTCCTTGAGGTTTTCCACTTGCCTCAACCACCTCCTCGGTATCTACTTTTTCCTATTGGACATCAATTGTTGGATAGGCCACTTCACCTTCTTATTCATAGGCCACTCATACCTCCATCTCCCTTTCTCTTCTTTCTTCATCCTCTTCCATTTCATAATCAATATGTTGAGCTCCTCCCTAGTCTCCTTGAGATATTTATCCATCTCCTCTTTGCTCATCCTCTTCTGATCTCCTCTTGGAACTTTTCTATGGCCTTCAATAGCAATTTTCTCCCCTCCTTTGTGAGCTTCCACTTGCTCATTGTGATCTACATTCAACCTATCCCAAGCGCTCCATGCTTAACCTCTTGTTCACCTGCTAGAACCTCCTCTCTGAGCTTCTACACTCTTGTTGAGTGTAGGTGCACACCTTTTTCTCTCTCCTTCTCCTAAGAACTCCTTTCTCTCTGGCTGCTACACTACAACTACTCAGTTTAAGATCTCCACAGGCTCTCCTCTGCTCCAAGAACACAACCAATCCTTATCTTTTAGTCCACCTAGTTTTTTGTTTTCCTATTGCACGCTTGCAAGTAGTCTTCACATAGATCATTAGTACTCTACCTCTCCTCCTTTTATTTATTCCTTCATAAAAAAAATAACTGTGATATTCTCCTTCTCTACCTAATGTATGTAAACATAATTTCTTCTTTGATACCACTTGATGCAAACCCCCTATGGGATCACGTGAACTCCTTATCTAGGATCATTCACATGAGATACATAAGCTCTCAGATCCTCACTGGATCCTCTCTAATGCACACAAGCCATTTAATTTCCATATGCAGGTCCATAAAAAACCCGCGGGCTCTTATACTAATCCCCTTTTACTCCTTGGTTTATACCATGGGCGCTAGCCCCTTTTACCCAAACAAAATGGCATATGACCTCAGGCTAGAACTGAGCACTTAGTTGAAAGGATCTATTCAGGGCTTTGGGACTTTGACACTCCAAAGGATTCACCAAACACAATACTCCAATCTCCTAGATTGGTTACTGTCCAAACTCATTCATAAAGGTGACGTGACCAGTGGGTGTAGGTCCTCTCCCTATCCTTCCACTTATCCAATGTCAATGGTTATATTTGACTCACTCGAATCAAATGGAGGATGAGTATTCTCCTCCCTCCATGATATACGACTGAGATATAATACGAGACTCTGAGCTTCGAAGTTTCCATGAATCCAACACACAATTCCTCCTGGATAACCGAATGTCGAATAGTGATCTACATCTCACACTCCTCCTGTAGTTAACAACTATGATTAACTCCAGGCTTCAGAGATTCGGGATTCCTCGCTCCAAATGGCCACCGCCAAAATCCTGAACACTCAAACACCAAATTCACGAAGGAAGAAGATCTACGACTGAGACTCCCCTATCTGATCAAGGGAAGAAATTAACTCTGGATCTTCATGGCTTCATGGTTTCGACCACTTTGCAACGACTACCTCCAAATTCTCTCGAGTACCTGAAGTGTCGAAGGGATTAAAAATCAACAACCCCACTTCAATATGTGATCGATGACTGATATACATTTTAGGACTCTAGGCTTCGGGGTTTTCTCCTCCTGAAAACACAAGGAACAATCTTTCCCAAAGTGTTGAATCTCTAAATTGTGATATCTATGTCTCATGTTTTCGGGTGCTTGGATCCAACAACTAGAATACAATATCCTCTTGAGTTTTTTTATCCTCTTGTATGGGTTTGATCTAATGGCCTAGATATGTTTCCAAGGCCAATCTAATGGCTATTGTGGTTTCTTCTCCTCTACAACTACACTTCCCTTCAATAAAGAAACTCTCAAAGATTTCAAAGGCTTGGCCTTTGCTCTCTCCTCTCCAGGGTCAACTCCTTAGCCTTTCTCTGTGTTCTATCAAACTTGACACCTCATGAGATTTTTTCAACACTTCAATCGAAGTTTGGGCATACCCCTTATGCTTCTTCTATAGTTTGGAACTTAGAAGTTCTCACCTCCTTCACTCCTTACATAGGCTATGCATACACTAGTGTTATCTCTGCTGATCTTTCAACTCTACAAATTCCGAAGGGGCTCAACCCTTTTCTCTTTGTAATGACTCCTTGTGCACTCATAGCACCCACGATCTCTCTCTCAAGATTACAAACATAGTCAAAGTGTTCCTTCAGTGCCCTCCTGGCACTCTGTGCTCTTCCTGCTGATCTTTATCAACAATTTAACAACGTGTTGGCTTCGTGCACTCCTTGCACTCACTCTCATGAGTTTTTAACTTTACAAACTGACCTGCACACTCCTTGTTCTTACTCTATGTAGAATTTCACTATCCATCCTAATCTTAACCTTTTGTAAGTCTACATGTGTGCACTCCTTTCACTGGTCTTCCCTTGAGATTTTACACCATTCTGAGTGTAGGAGCACTCCTTGTGCTCGCTATGTGCACTCCTTGCACTATCCCTTCTGAGATTAACCGATTATGGTGTGCCTACCTAGAATGATCCTCATAGAACACCTGAATGATTTCTAGTGCAATCCTTGTGCTAAATTTTCATATTTTTCCCACAACTCTATTGTGCACTCCTTGCACAACCTTTAGATCTCACAACACTCATAAATTCATACAAACATATAATTATATTTATTGCTACAAAGGGAACATTTATATACTCATGGAATTCACACATGCACAATAATCATTCAGTAAACATTCATAAAATATGTATTCATTCACATAAAACACACATATAGAATCATATGCAGGGAAATATGCTTTTCTATTAATCTAAATTCTTTTTACAATGTTTACAATGTTTACAGGATGAGACCGCAACATAGTCTTAGTTCTTCTCTCCTCTCCATAATTATGCACTTCTCATAGTTCTCCTATTCTATATCTCTTCTTACACTATCATCTCAATACATTTATTCTCATACAAAAGAGGGGCTTCTCGAGACTTCCTCACCTAATACATTAAATTACAATTAATTTACAACTCATCTGAATCAGATCTGGATCCACCTACTTGTCAACAATTAAAGGAAACTTAAAATATCCTTACACAATTACAATGGCTACACTTTCCTTCAGCCTTACACACTTAATTTACATTAAATGAGAAATTTAAAACAAAATGAGAAGGATGACACTTCTTTCTCCTTGCGATTTGTTCCATCTATGTGCACTACTATGTTGGCTATTAACATGGTGTGATTCTCATACAAAAGAGGGGCTTCTCAAGGATTCCTCACATAATACATTAAATTACAATTAATTTACAAGTCATCTTGATCGGATCTGGATCCACCTACTTGTCATCCATTAAATTTGACTTACAATATTCTTACACAATTACAATGGATCTTCCTTCCTCGAGCCTTACACACTTAATTTACATTAAATGAGAAATTTAAAACAAAATGAGAAATTGTTTCTTCTCTCTCCTTGGGATATGTTCCATCCATGTGCACTATTGTGTTGGCTACTGGCATGGTGTTAATTCTCATGCATCACCTCCTCAGCCCCCCTAGTCCACTAATGCTCCAAGAATGAACCAAAAAAGTGGTTTTAGTGTCATCGCATTGTTTTTTGTCCCAAATGACTCAACCAAGACTGAGCTTCATCTTACGGAGGTCCCTACTACCAACCTAGGGGGTTTTGTTACTACAATAATCCATGATCCTGAAGAGAGGAACCAAAATATAACCTAAGCAAGTGATCAATTGCACCTTTAATATGATCACAAAGTGACAAGTCATTTTGTTACCATGCCCCAGTTGCAACAAGAAATTCTCGTGTGAAAAGAAGTTGAAGTTGTACGGTAGGACCTCTAGACAATACATCTTGTAGAGGTCATTTTTCACACAGAAACCAAGGCACACCATGAGGTTACCTTGTACAGTTGTGTTGAATTTCTCCTTGCAGTGGAAGAAGTATATTCATGGGTCCATCCTCCCAAACAAGCACAACTCATGGTCCAAGCACCACATAAGATCAAATAAGTCACCCATCATATTCTACCATTAAAATACCAAAATATAGAACTTCACGCTCAACTTCAATAGACAAAACCATAGGATATGGAGCTATATAAGAATATTGTGGTGACCAAAGTAGCCATCTTCGATGGTCAGAAAAAACTGAAGGATTTTTTAGGATTGGTCGAATACAATTTCACTATGTGGAAACATTTGTAGAATCCACCATAACCGAGTTCTATTGATGAAAAATTTCATGTGATAGTAGCATGCATTGCTAAAAAAAAGATCAGTTTGGGTTATCTACCCCAGGGCGAGTGCTAAGTTTCGATAACATCCTTTGCGACCAAGACTAAAGAAATCGGTGCAAAATGGGAGTAGGTACAACAAACAATTTTAGAGATAGAAAATGATGTGAATGATAAGGCCTAAATATTTTATACTCAATTGACATTTGCACAACTTCCTATCACCCAAATGATCAAGAATGGATATTATGGAACTGACAACTTTTCAAGTTATGGTGACCGATGCAAATTAAGTCATTTGGCTCACCCGACCACTCCTTGATACTCTTGATGGATCTGATAATCAGTTCAAAGAGTTACATTAGGAACTCATTAATACGATTCATTTTGTCACATTAATAACTCCATGAGGCCATTGTATTGAGGAAAAGCCAAATAATAGTGGTGGGGGCCTTACTGGCACCCAAAGTTTTGAGATAAAGATTGTACGCATGCAAAAACATAGTTGTGCACACAACACAATTTTTCACACACAAAAGTAGCTATGTAATGGATGACATGAGGCACGTGTGCTAGCCCGAGTCCTGCCATGTGTGCAAACCCAATTTCTACTATGCATGCCGGAAATCAAGAAGATACCACATGCATGCCAGAATCAACAAGAGGATATTTAAGAAAGATTCACAAATGATTAGCTCAGGCATCATGAGATATCATGGATAAGTTAAGGAATGAGATGGAAAATTAGTTAAGACTTCCATGAATTCAAAGAGGCTATGTGGATTGCAAGCATGTGGTAGAAGCATGTGGGATTGAAAATCAGTAGATAGATTGGAGAAGATCTAAAAGTGACAGAGCGTTGAAGCAGATAAGAGGATGTTGTTGTTGTTGCTAAGGTTGTTTCTATTGTTATGGTCGATTGTTGTTCATTTAGCATATTTTCTTTGATTTCTCTCAGTTGAGAGATGAGTCTGGCTATGTTTTGTAACATTATGGTTTCAAGTATGGTTTTGTTCGTAGATGGAGCAAGTTTTGTATGAAATATGTAATAGTTTCAGATGAGTAGTACATGCAAAGTTTGAGATAAAATGCATGACACATTGTAATGAGTTACTTTGAGAATGTATGAGAGTGCAAGGAGTTGTTTATGATAAATGATGAGTGTCTTGGTCCATTTATGTCATCTAGCTCGGCCTCCTACTCTCACAACAAATTTCTGACAGGAAACCCCAATGAGGTTGGGAAAATTATGTCTACATCATATACAATCTAGAATGGCAATGTTGAGATGGACTTCTTGGTGGTAAACTCGTCCGTCCACAAAACATAAATAATGTTTTTATGCCAGACCTTCTTGTTCTCTCGCAGGAGTCTTTTGATGATCCTAGTCAGGATTTTATTCGATGATTTTGCTAACCCATTTCCTTGTGGGTAGTACGTTGTAGAATGTCCCAAGGTTATATTGTAATCTGGACAAAACTTCTCCATATTCTTGGAATTGAATGTGGTCGCATTATCCATTATGATCTTGAAATCTTGAGAGTATGTTTGTCTCCAAAAATTGGATTATGACTAATCAGTAGCCTTCTTCATGGGGATTGTTTCTATCCATTTCATGAAGTAATTTGTGGTCGTGAGTATCCATCTGTGTTGCTCCAAGGATGGTGGATTTATTTCCCCTATGAAATACAAACCCCACTGCATGAAAGGTGCTTCAACTGAGATCATCTTTAGTGGAAGGGGTTGCAGCTTTCTTCTTCCATCGAAAATATGACACTCATGGCAGTTGGAAACTTCTTTTTATACATATGCAAATATGGTATGTCAATAGTAACCCGCTCTTAGGATTTTTTTTCGCAATGGTTTTCCGGTAGTGGTGTCCTCCACAGTCTCCTTTGTGAAATTCTTCGATAGCTCATTTTTCATCATTTTCTAGCAAACAACTCAGTAATATCCCTTCGGGATATTTCTAGTATAGTGAACTATCCAGGATGCAGAACTTAACCTCTTTGAGCTTTAAAAATTTGGCCTTGGTATTGCTTAAACCCAGAGGGGCTTGCAGATTCCTCAGCACATATATGATGTCTATATACCATGGAGAATCGACGAACTCCTGATACACCTACATAGTTGTTTATCCCTGAGGATTCTCTGATAGATCAATGATGAAGTTGATTACCACAACATCATAGTCTGACTTCACCATCAACTTTGCAAGGCACTAACCCTCAATCAATTTCATGGGATTGATTTTTAGGTCATACTCCATCATGGCCGTTATCCACTTACCTCTCCTTCCCTCAGGGTCGGGCTGAGTCAGGATATCCTTGACTGAGTTGATGGGCACATAAGAAATAACGTGGGAGTGTAATATGTACATTCTGAAATCCTTTAGGGATTTTACCAAGGTGTATGATTTTTTCTCCATAATGTCGTACCTTAGTGGATAATCCCTAAGCATCCTGCTTAAATACGCTATGCACTTCTCAATGTTCTAATCGTCTTTCTATAACAGCACACCGACAATTGTATGCTTCGAGGCAAACAAAAAAAGATGAAGTCTTTTGTAAAGTCTGAGCTGGCCAACACAGGAGATTTAGTCAGTGCTACCTTGATATCTTCAAATGATTTCCTAGCTTCCTCATTCCACTTGATCTCGTTTCCATTTCTGAGCATGTAGGTGATATGTTTTATAATTTTTGTCGGGTTCAAAATGAATCTTCTCAAGAAATTCACTTTTCCCAGGAAGGACTGCACTTCCTTCTTACTGCGCGGAGTGCCAATTTTTTAGATCCCTTCAACCCTGCTGGGGTCTATCTTAATACCCTCCTTCAAGATGATTTTCCCCAACAACTTTCCTTCTTGCATCCCGAAATGTGATTTTTTTGGATTTAATGATATGCCGAATTTCCTGCACTTCTAGAAAACTTTCTTCAGATGCCCGAGTTGTTGTTTGTTGGAGTCAGAATATGTTTTGATGTCATCTAGATAGATCACAATAAACTTTGTCTTTTCATCAAAAAATTCTATGTACATTTCCCTCCAGAAGGTACCTCCGATGTTCATCAGGCCGAAAGGCATCTTGGCATACATGAATGTCCCCCATGGTGTTGTAAAATCCATCTTTTCTCTGTCGTTCAGGTGGACCATGATCTAAATATAACCTGAAAAACCATCCAGCATGGACATATTCTTGGACCCCACCACCTTTTGCAGAATATAGTCCATTTTAGGAATTGGGTAGTGATCCTTAAGGGAAACTTTGTTTAAGTTTCGAAAATCCACACGCATTCTTATTTCTCTGCTCTTTTTTCTTACAGGTACCAAATTGGCCACCCACTTCGAAAACCTTAAAGAAACAATAATTTTAGCTTCAAAGATTTTATTTACCTCCTTTTCGATTAGCGGCAACAGCAGGGTATTTATCCGTCTTGGCTTCTGTTTGAAAGCCCTCTAGTCTTCTTTGAGAGGGATGACATGTTGAATCACTTCAGTGTCTTACACCTTCAATTTTCCATAACGCCAAGAGAAAACATCAAGGAAATCCTCCATGAGCCTGATGTAGTCTTGCTTGACCTTTGGACTGAGCATTTTTGACAATTTGATTATTTTCGGGTTCTCCTCTGTTCTGATGTTGGAATCTTCGACATCCTCATCATTTGCAGTGATCCTGGGATTTCTAGCCACATTGTTTTCATCAAACAACTTTTCCAGTGGAACTAACCCCTTTGGGATGATATTGTTTTTCATATGTACTATGTCCCTTCCCGCTATCTAGTTCTGGAAAGGGTCGTCATCACTGCGAGCATATGTTCTCTCATATTCATCGCAGCAACACTCGTCAACAATGTTTATATTAGTGAACTCGTCGCTCATTAGGAGGAATCTCTCCAGTTGTTTGTCATCCTCAAACACTTCCCAATATTTGATATTATCAGGTACTTACAGCCTATGTTTGACTTCGATCTCATATTTTCTATTTGAAAATATGGGAATCTTGAAAACCGAGGCCGAGGTGGCCAATGCGTCAGTGATTGGATTCTTCCCCCTCGGGATCGCCGATAGATTATACTCCGAGAATTATTCGGGGAGGTCCATCACTAGGTTTTTATATGCTCTCAGCCCAGGGTTTTTGGATTGATATATTCCTTTCACCTGGTTTATAACTATTTTGGAATCCCCATGCAGTGCTATCTTCTTTGTGCCTAACTATTTCAAAACCTTCAGGCCAAAAATCAGTGCCTCATAATTGGCCATGTTGTTTGTAGAGTCGAAAGTGATCTTGTACAAGAATATTTTTGTGCCCACGTTGGGCGGGATTATCCATACGTCGGCCCCTACCCCTTCTTTGTTGATAGCATCGTCGAAACTCATGCTCCACATCTCTTTCTCTGTGTGGTTTCTTGGGTCAGTGCACTCTATTGCTCGTCGCGCGAGTGTATCGTCGACAGTCATGACGGTCGTCGGTTTTTCCTCTTCAAAACTAAGGTCATTGTATAATATGGAGGACCTCAGTGTCGACGGAGTATATAGGATGGTTATTAGGCTGTGTCTTACTAATTACCATGTATTTTAGCATCACTTCTCTATATAACCATCTATCCTAGCCAAATATAGGAATGGTAGTGTAAGACATGTTCATTTGAAGAGTCCCCTTTAAATTTGTAGCCCACGACCTTGATAGAAGCATGCCAAACTTAGGGGGTATGTCTACCATGACCATGTCCATAACCATGTTCTTTGAAGGAATTTGGGCCACTGACATGACCAAGTATTTGATGAGACCCAGGAACTTGACCTTCCTTGAATCAAACGAAAAAAGGTCTTTATAGGGCTTGGTTATGTCCAAACCCAACTCGTCCATGATCACCTTTGGCATGAGGTTGTATGAAGTGTCAGAGTCTAGCATGGCATTATGCAGGGTCATGTCATGGACTTTAAGACTGACATAGAATGGGGGAACATCCTCAGTATTTCTTGTCTCCTCTACACGCAGACCAAACAAAATGGTAGGGTGATCATCATCTTGGACATTCAAAGTATCGGGAGTTTGTCCCATTATAAGAATTTTACTAATCGTCTCCTGATATTCACTATTTCTGATAAGTTTCTTAAAAGGGATGGATATTTTGATCTTGGCCATTTCATGCTAAAAGTTAAAGGGGGGACAGACCTTCTCTACTTGTTTTAAACATTCTTACCATCTTGTTTCCAGAGCTTTCCCCGGGGCCTCCTCCTTTGACTTTTCCTTTTTAGTTGCATCCTTGGTCAGGTTTTCTGGCTTCGGTCGTCTTGTGGAAGGGGTGTCCACCGGAGGTTTCCTTATGGGATTTGTCTGTTGAAGTTTGGTGGGTGCCTCCTTTCTCCTAAGGTTATATTTCTTCTGAAACTGCATGATGGTGTTATGATAACCTTTCCTGAACTCTTATGTTTCCCAGGAAAACATGTCATCTATATCAAGCATCATATCGTCATTTTTCGCTCATGTCTTTATCATGTTCTCCCTTTTTCAAAAACACGCATGGGTTCTTGTCATCGCAACAATGCATTTGATCTTCGAACATCTGATCGAAGTCCTTATACACGTAATTTTTTTGGAACGAAGGCCTTGTCTGTTGGTTTCCCTGTTCTCTCTACTCCCTTTGTGTGATCTTAGGGACTTTACCACTTCTAAGGTTTTGATTTATGGGCTAGGGGTCATGTTGTTCTTAGGAAACAGGTCTATTTCCCATGAACATTCTTTCCATTACTTTCTCCATGGTCTTCATCATTAATTTGATTTGTCGTTCGACGACCTCGATGTCGATGGTTGCGCATACCCTTGGGGTTTCTTATCACCCCTGTTGAATCTTTGTTTTATCTTCCCCAACACCATTAGATTTACCATGACCTCAATAGCAGCATTCATCATGGCATCTAGGTTTGTTGATCTCCTTTCTCTCAGCAGCAAAGCGAAATTGATGTCGAAGGAATCAGCGTATCACAGTTGCACAACCCCGAGAGGAGGTTGGACTTCTGTGGCAATTGAGTTATAGACCCTCATGAAACAGGCTGAGAATTTTTGCACCGTCTCCTATAACGCCCTCTTCAGGTTATTGTACTGCATCAACACTTGTAAAGGGTTATTCTTGTCTCCCCATATGGTGATGAAATACATTTTGAATGCGGTGAATTATTGAATGCTTTCTGTTGGGAGGGATTTTAACCACTTCCTCACCTTCCCTGAAAGACTCTGTGTGAACAATCTCATTTTTGCGTCTGCATAGTCTACCTTCTCTAGGTCAATGAAATCATTGAACCAATCCAGATGTTTTTGGGCTGAAACATTCCCTTCGACATTGTAGAGTTAGATCCTCTGGCTATAATTCTGGGGAAAATCGTGTAGTTGGTATGGCAGAATGAGGGGGGCGAATCTGGCGACCATGGCTCTAGGAGGGTTAGGGGTTTGGGGGATTTTCTTAGGTATCAGAGCTTGAAACCTCTTATGGTCAAAGACTATATCGTCCAAAATATTCTCTGACATAGACATGAACAAGGTTTGCTCAAAAAGGGCGTCAAAATCAAGGTCGTTGATTCTCTATGTGTCATCTTTGGGTAGGGACAGGATTCTGTCTAGGTAATAGAATGGGTCCGTCACTTTCTCCCTAGTCTTGTGAAGAAGTTTATTGAGGTCACACACAAGCTCTACATGGTTTGGGTCATGATTCACACTAGTATAGATTGTGTTCGGAGCTAGGTTTCCTTAATCATGCTACTTTTTTCTACTAGTATTTTTGACTGGATTCACGAGGGTAAAGGTTTCAACCAATATAGATGTTTTTCCCTCTGTTACCCTCAGGGGTCAAACTACAAAGTTAGTCATTTTACCAGGAAAAATTTATTCAATTGTATCCTTGGCAATGATGCTAGAATGTTAGCTCTTTGTAAACTTCGTTTGGCTGAGAAACGAATGACAGAGGCAACCTATAAACCAACTTTGAGATTCAAAACTAGCCTATTGGGCCTGGAGAGAGATCTCTTGGGAGACTTTGTCTCTGTTGGAGAAATTTCTATTTTCGACACACTAGTTCAATGGGAGTAACACTAGTTAAGTGGGAGTTAACTGACTAGTTCTATTTTATAATTTCTAATCTTATACCATCACTATTATGCATGTATTCCTAATTATAGAATGTCATTTCCTATATGAGTGAAGATCACTCACTCATTGATTATATCATAATATGCATTGATTCTCATTCATCATTGTGTATCTCTCTTCCTTTTCTTGATAAGATTTGTTTGTGTATGCTTTAGCTAGATCTCCCATGCAGTTTTCCATGAAACAATGTCATGGTATCAGAGCTATGCTTCTTGGAGCAAGCCAAAGAATAAGGAAAATCAGAGTTTCGACGACCTAAATCCATGGTCCTAACTTTCAGCAGTGATTTCTCTAAAAATATTAATGTTTTGAGGAAACAACCCACGTGAGAAGTAAATCGACCCATTATACAAGTTGTTTTTCAACCATTTTGCGAGATTCCTCATCGTTTACTCGGAAAGTAAACCAGAAGATAGCCTCCTGAAACTTATATGAATCTGTGGTCGTACATTTCTACATTCATTACTCCCAAAATATTAAGGTTTTGAGGAAACAACTCGCGTGAGAACAAAATCAACCAATTATGCAAGTAGGTTTTCAATCGTTTGGAGATATTTCTCACTGTTTCCTCATAAATTAAATCGTAAGATCATCTCTTGAAACTGATACAAATTTTCACTTAAAGTGCCCTTTTTGTCGTGATTTCTTAATTTTTCACTTGCAGATTGAGAGTAAATTTTTAGGGGTTCTTAGAAACAGTTAGAGAGATGGATAGGAAAACTATTATACATTCAAACTTGGTGGTAATCCTCACACCATACAATTATTTTGATTTATCCCAAGGAAAAATTCCAACTCAAAAGGAAAGGAATGTATAAATTGACGATGGCAAAAAAAACACAACCTACATCAGCGAGTGAGAAGATGAGATGAGTGAACCGTAAGGATGAGGCCACATGACTACTTCTTAAGTTAATCTCCATTGATTTATGGTTTCATGTTTCTGCATGCAGGACTCCAAACGAGATATGGACCACCTTGGAAGGACTCTTTGGAAAGTAGTATGAGATGCGAGGTCATATGCTTGAGGTAGAGTTGAATACCTTAGACCGTAAAAGTTTTGATAATATACAAGATTTCTTTACTAAATTTAAATATTTTATTTTGAGCTTTGGTGAATGTGGTATTGACAAGTCTACACAAGAGAAAGAAATTATTCTAAAAATCTTGGCCAAGCTAGGACCAGAATACGCTATATATGTCTCCAATTTGCATTCTGGAAGATGTCTTTTTGGAACAAATTGGAAAATGCCTACGTTGGATCAGTTCATTGAGTCTCTTTAACAAGAGAAGACAAAACTCATACAGATGGGCCTCATGAAATATACCAAAGCACATGCACTCACCATGCATGATGGAAAAGGGTCATCCAAATAGAACGGGAAGGAGGGATATTCCAAACCCTTTAATAATTCTTCAGGTTCCAAAGACTCTTCAGATTCCAAGAAGAAGAAGAAGGGAAAGTGGTGCACTTACTGCAATAAACCAAATCATGAAGAATCCATATGCATGAAGAAACATATCGATCTTATGGCATAGGCACTTCAACAGAATAACCTTGGAAACTTCATTCCAAAGGGAGTCAGGAAGCAAAAGGAAGAAGATCCTTCTCCTAAGAAAGGTAATCATCATGCTTTGGTTGCAATTAATTCCTCATTTGATTCATGGATTATAGATTCTAGTGCATCCCATCATATGGAAAGGAAAGAGGAAGTTTTCTCTTCTTTTAGTCCATGCACAAGACCCCCTATTCTCACGGGGGATGATACTCCAGTAGAAGTAGCAGGAAAAGGGAGAGTGGAACTCCACAATGGAAGTTTTGGGAATGTTTTACATGTTCCAAATATTTCAATGAATCTACTCTTAGTTTATCAAATCACTCAGCAAGGTAAAAAGGTTGAATTTACATCAGATTCAGTTTCAGTAATTGAATAGCATGACAATTCCATTATTGTGATTGGTGATGTGGATCACAAGTCAAGGTTGTATAAATTCACTAAGTTTTTTGACGATGACTCCTCTATTCTACTTACACCTAAGGAGAGTAGTTTTCATGCATCTCCAGTGAAACATGCATATACTCTTAACCTTCCATCAGTTTCAGACACTAGAGATGATTCCATACACTCAGATGTTGTACATGGAAATAAGCAGGTATTACAACCAGATAAGAAGCTAGCGCCAAAGCTTCAGCAGATGGCCAAGAAGGCACAGACCACGCTTCAGGTAGCAAACAAGCTTGCAGGGAATCCATTGGATTCGAGGATGAATTAATCTGAGCATGAGGAGCCTTCTCATGTAATTTCAGCTTCAGAACCTGTGATGCCCATGCATTGCTATATGGTTCAATCCAATGATCTACAAAACTACAATAAGGTTGTGGGAAATCCATTATGGAAAGAATACATGCAGAAGGAGTAGGACTCACTCTTATAGAACCAGACTTGGAATCTGGTTCCCCGTCCACCAGAAAGGAATATTTTCAGGTGCAAATGGGTCCACAGGATCAAGAGGTACAAGTCCCAACATGTTTCCAAAGGACTTCATCAGATCCATATAGATTTATACATCTTCACGAAGAATTTCAGTGAGTAGAAGTTTCAGACCTCACGGGATCGTCTTGTAGTGAAGAACACAATTGCCTAGTAGGTGCCATTTTCTTCTTTTGATACATCATCTTTTGAGCGGGGGTGTTTGTTCCCACATGGATTTCCCTCTTTCCTCATTTTTATTCAGTGTTCATTAGTTTCATTCTACATGAGTACCTAAAATGGCCTAGTAGTCGGGACTCATGTTTCACTCCATAGTGATGTTCAGGGGGGGTGTTGGAGAAATTTATATTTTCGGCACACTAGTTCAGTGGGAGTTAACTGACTAGTTCTATTTTAGACTTTCTAATATTATACCATCACTATTATGCATGTATTCCTGATTAGAGGATGTCATTTCCTATATGAGTGAAGATCACTCACTCATTGATTAGATCATAATATGCATTGATTCTCATTCTTCATTGTGTATCTCTCTTCCTTTTCTTGATAAGATTTGTTTGTGTATGATTTAGATTTATCTCATGTGCAGGTTTCCATGAAACAATGACATGGTATCAGAGCTATGTTTCTTGGATCAAGCGAGACAAGCCAAAGAATAAGGAAAATCAGAGTTTCGGTGACCTAAATCCATGATCCTAACTTTCAGCAGTGATTTCTCCCAAAATATTAATGTTTTGAGGAAATGACCTGCTAAGGAAGTAAATCGACGCATTATTAAAGTGGGTTTTCAACCGTTTGGTGAGATTCCTCACCGTTTACTCAAAAAGTAAGTTGGAAGATAGCCTCCTGAAACAGATATGAATCTGTGGTTGTACCTTTCTACATTCATTGCTCCCAAAATATTAAGTTTTTGAGGAAACGACTCGTGTGAGAAGTAAATCGACCCATTATGCAAGTAGTTTTTCAATCGTTTGGAAAGATTCCTCACATTTTGCTCAGAAAGTAAGTCGTAAGATCGTCTCTTGAAACTGATACGAATTTTCACTTAAAGTGCCCTTTCCATCGTGATTTTTTAATTTTTCACTTGCAGATTGAGAGTAAATTTTTATGGGTTCTTAGAAAAAGTGGGAGAGATGGATAGAACAACTATTATACAGTCAAACTTGGTGGTAATCCTCACACCATAAAATTATTTTTATTGGAAACCCAAGGAAGAGTTTGAACTCAAAAGGAAAGGATTGTATAATTTGACGATGGCGACAGAAACAAAACCTACATCATTGATTGAGAAGATGAGATGGGAGAACCGTAAGGATGAGGCCACATGACTTCTTATTGAGTTAATCTCCATTGATTTATGGTTTCATGTTGTTGCATGCAAGACTCAAAATGATATCTAGACCACCTTGGAAGGACTCTTTGGAAAGCAAGATGAGATGTGAGGTCATATGCTTAATGTTGAGTTGAATACATTAGACGCTAAAATTTTTGAAAATATACAATATTTCTTTACTAAATTTAAATCTTTCATTTTGAGCTTGGGTGAGTGTGGTATTGACAAGTATAGATAAGAGAAACAACTTATTCTAACAATCTTGGCCAAGATAGGACCAGAATATGTTGTATATGTTTCCAATTTCCATTTTGGCAGATGTCTTTTTGGAACAAATTGGAAAATGCCTACGTTGGCTCATTTCATTGAGTCTCTTACACAAGAGCAGACAAAACTCACACATATGGGCCTCATGAAAGATCCCAAATCACATGCACTCACCATGCATGATGGAAAAGGGTCATCCAAACAGAACAGGAATGAGGGATATTCCAAACCCTTTAATGACTCTTCGGGTTCCAAAGACTCTTCAGATTCCAATAAGAAGAAGAAGGGAAAGAAGTGCACTTACTGCAATAAACCGAATAATGAAGAATCCACATGTATGAAGAAACAAATAGATCTTATGGCAGATGCACTTCAGCAGAACAACCTTGGAAATTTCATTCCAGAGGGAGTCAAGAAGCAGAAGGAAGAATATCCTACTCCTAAGAAAGGTATTCATCATGCTCTGGTTGCAATTAATTCCTCATCTCATTCATGTATTATAGATTCTGGTGCATCCCATCATATGGCAATGAAAGAGGAAGTTTTCTCTTCTTTGAGTCCATGTTCAAGACCCCCTATTCTCATGGGGGATGATACTCCATTAGTAGTAGCAGGAGAAGGGAGAGTGGAACTCCACAATGGAAGTTTTGAGAATGTTTTACATGTTCCAAAGATTTCTATGAATCTGCTCTTAGTTTATCAGATCACTCAGAAAGGTAAAAAGGTTGAATTTACATCAGATTCAGTTTTAGTAATTAACATGCATGACAATTCCATTATTTCAATTGGTGAGGTGGATCACAAGTCAAGGTTGTATAAATTCACTAAGTTTTCTGACGATGATTCCTCTATTCTACTTACACATAAGGAGATTACTTTGCATGCACCTCCAATGAAACATGCATATACTCTTGTCCTTCCATCAGTTTAAGACACTATAGATGATTCCATAAATTAGATGTTGTACATGGAAATAAGAAGGTAGTACGGCCAGATAAGAAGCCAGTGTTGAAGCTTCAACAGATGCCCAAGAAGGCACAGACCACACTTCAAGTAGCAGGAAACCTTGCAGGGAATCCATTGGATTCTAGGATGACTTGATCTGAGCATGAGGAGCCTTCTCATGTACCTTCAGCTTCATAACCTACGATGCCCATGCATTGCTATATGGTTCAATCCACTGATCTACAGAAATACAATAAGGTTCTGGGCAATCCATTATGGAAAGGAGCCATGCATAAGGAGTATGACTCACTCCTATAGAACCAGACTTGGATTGTGGTTCCACTTCCACCAAACAGGAATATTTTCAGGTGCAGATGGGTCCACGGGATCAAGAGGTACAAGGCCCGATAGGTTGCCAAAGGACTTCATCAGATCCATAAATATTTCTACATATTCACGAAGACTTTCAATGAGCATAAGTTTCAGACTTTGAGGTATCGTCTTGCAGTGAAGAACACAGTTTCCTAGCAGCTTCCATTTTCTTCTTTTGATACATCTTCTTTTGAGGGGGGATTTTGTTCCCACGTCGTTTTACCTCTTTCCTCATTTTTATTCAGTCTTCATTAGTTGCATTGTACATGAGTACCTAAAATGGTCTAGTAGTCGGCACTCATTTTTTACTCCATAGTGATGTTCAGGGCGATGTTGGAGAAATTTCTATTTTCAACACACTAGTTCAATGGGAGTTAACTGACTAGTTCTATTTTAGACTTTATAATATTAGACCATCACTATTATTCTTGTATTCCTAATTATAGGATGGCATTGCCTATATGAGTGAAGATCACTCACTCATTGATTAGATCATAATATGCATTGATTCTCATTCTTCATTGTGTATCTCTCTTCCCTTTCTTGATAAGATTTGTTTGTGTATGCTTTAGCTAGATCTCCTATGCGGGTTTCCATGAAACACTGACATGGTATCAGAGATATTCTTCTTGGAACAAGCCAGACAAGCCAAAGAATAAGGAAAACCGGAGTTTCGGCGACCTCAATCCATCATCCTAACTTTCAACAGTGATTTCTCCCAAAATATTAACGTTTTGAGGAAATGACCCATGAGGGAAGTAAATCGACCCATTATACAAGTTGGTTTTCAACCGTTTGATGAGATTACTCACTGTTTACTCAAAAATTAAGTCAAAAGATAGCCTCCTGAAATGGATACGAAGTCGTGGTCATACCTTTCTACATTCATTGCTCCCAAAATATTAATTTTTTGAGAAAACGGCTCGCGTGAGAAGTAAATCGACCCATTATGCAAGTAGGTTTTCAATCATTTGGTGATATTCCTCACTGTTTTCTCAGAATGTAAGTCGTAAGATCGTCTCTTGAAACTGATACGAATTTTCACTTAAAGTGCCCTTTCTGTAGTGATTTCTTAATTTTTCACTTGCAAATTGAGAGTAATTTTTTATGGGTTTTTAGAAATAGTGGGAGAGATGGATAGGAAAACTATTATACAATCAAAATTGGTGGTAATCCTCACACCATACAATTATTTTAATTGGAATCCCAAGGCATAATTCCTACTCAAAATGAAAGGACTGTATAATTTGATGATGGTGACAGAAACAAAACCTACATCAGTGATTGAGAAGATGAGATGGGAGAACCGTAAGGATGAGGCCACAAGGTTACTTCTTGAGTTAATCTCCTCTTATTTATTGTTTCATGTTGTTGCATGCACGACTCCAAACATGATCTGAACCACCTTGTAAGGACTCTTTGGAAAGCAGGATGAGATGGGAGGTCATATGCTTGAGGTAGAGTTGAATACCTTAGACCCTAAAAGTTTTGATAATATACAATATTTCTTTACTAAATTTAAATCTTTGATTTTGAGCTTGGGTGAATGTGGTATTGACAAGTCTACATAAGAAAAACAACTTATTCTAACAATATTGACCAAGCTAGGACCAGAATACGTTGTATATGTCTCCAATTTTCATTCTGGAAGATGTCTTTTTGGAACAAATTGGAAAATGCCTACGTTGGCTTAGTTCATTGAGTCTATTACAAAAGAGCAGAAAAAACTCATACAAATGGGCCTTATGAAAGATCCCAAAGTACATGTGTTGGGCTCTAAAGATTTCCTAAAACAACCTTAGTTTAACATTAATTTATCAACCTGAGGATTCATCTTTTATTTCAAGAATATCAGCAAAGTCTATGCAGATAGTTGTAGAGGATAAAATCGTGTAGTCAAAGAAACTCTAAGTTTATCAATAATCAAGTTCCTCACACATTCATTAAAACTCTGAAGCTAAAATCTATACTCAACAGAATTTAAATCTGATCTATAACATGTTGTGAATTAAAGGCATTTAACTAAATTGTTGAATTGATCTAACTAAGAAACATTAATTGAATTTATGAAAGTGCTTAATAAACTGATCTATCAATGAATATTTAATCTGCTGGAAAGAAACAACTAAGTACTGTAAATTGAGAAGGAACAACAAATGTACTTTAAATGAAAGGAACAACAAATGCTAAATTAAACGAAAGGAACATCAAATGATAACTTAATAAAAGGAACAACATATGTGAAAATGAGAGGAACTATAGATCAACAAACTTCATCAATGAGGAATGGAACAACAATCGGTAAGATTCAAATGAAGCATCTATCTTATGTAATCAAACAACACAACTAATCTATAAAAACATCAACACACTCATGCATTCATCTTAATTGTTGCAAAAGAGATTTAAATCACAGACTGAAATCAAATTGATACAATTACAGATTGAGACAATGACTCCTTCGGACTGGGCCCTCGGTCCTCAGAAGCACTGCTACTAGAAACTCAGTATGCAAAAATGGAGAAAACACCCAAAGCTTCTATTAATTCCATAACTAGTACAACATTTACAAAAGACTGGTTGTACAGAGCAATTCCGAGTTGTGAATGCTTGGATAAATTTCTTAGATGTATTTCTATAATTCATTACCATCTATATATTACAATGATATGGGTAATTTAAGCCATCATGAGGATCGAGAGATCCTCAAGATTGATTTTACTATTTATAAAGTTTACAACATAGAGAATAAATCTTCCTCAAAATTGTTTTGTGCATGATTTCTTTGTCTTACAATAGTCTTTATATCTCCAAAATATTTGAGTTTAATAATATCTATCTAGTCCTGCAATAAAATCAAACAATTCCAACCGAATTTTAGAATCTATATAATATTACTCAATAATATTTCTAGAAGACCTTTTAATCATTTTATATCCTAATTATCTCTAATTAATGGAAAATTCATTCAATATTATATCATGAAACATGGGAATAAGAAGGATATTTGTACCTTTTCCTCAACTCAAAATTACCCCCAACTTACCTTCTTGCATGTCCTCATGCAAGATGAGATTTTACATGTAAAACAATGATATTGTAAGGAGGAGAGGGTGGTTCACCAGGTTTCCTAAACGCATTCTTACTTATGATCTCTTCAAAAGCAACTTATTCCCTCTTCCTATTAATTTGATAATCTCTCACATAACCCTCTCGAGGAAACCAAATAATAGGAGGACTATATATGAACCCAATCGAGGCAGGTCCTTCATCTAGGATCATTTTTGCATATCTTTCCAGTCTGAAGGTGGTTGCATGAAACTTTTTGAAGCCAAAGGGTTACCTACTCTTGACTTCATTTGGGGAGGCATCAAATCTTAGTTTGGAAAAAGCAAGAGCTTCTTCTTTAAGCCCCCTAAAATATGGTAGACCTAAACGTTTAACATGTCAATGGATAAGAGCTAAAGAGTCTACAACCCCTTCCCTCTTCATGAATTTGTTTTGCTACATGACGGTTGTGAAGTATTTAGGAGGTTCCCCTATGATCTAGAGGTCTATCTAGGTCTCCCTATTCATGAAGGTATTGTGGGATTTAGCCCACCTAGTTTTTTTTTGGTAAAATATAGGAATGCTTGGAACTGTATGTCCCCAATAAAAGGACTAGGGTTCTCTTTTCTGTTTTCTTCCAAGATGAAGTTGTGGAGGTATAACTCACACATAAAGTATTTCACTTTTTCTTCTTGTTCTCGAAAGCATGAAACAAACTCAAAAACAATGGTGAACTTAATTATTTTACCTGTTGTAATAGCTTTTATCCTTAGCAACAAATAGCACTCCAATAAAAACAAGGTGTAATTAGTAGCAGGAGCCCTGCAATCTAGTACATCAGTATAGACAGAGCAAATTTCTTTTATTTTCTCCAAATATTTATCTAATTGGCTCCGTACTTTCTTGACCTTCCCTTGATCTCTGGTGAGCTCAGCAAAAGTCTCATTTTTTTTGCTGACATGGACTTTAGTTGTTTGACAATTTTTTTATGCTCTGTCATGGTTACCATCTCACTCCTATAGTGAGTCAGGGTATGTTGGGCTTGCACTAGCTTTGCCTCCAACCTATCAATAATGGCACTTTGTTCAGGAAACTGAAATGCTTCCTCAGTCTGAACAGATGTCTCCTATGTGGCTAGGGAATCTGTCTGGGTCTCTGCATGAATTGTCTCTAAAGGAGCAGGAAAGTATATAGGAAGCACTTCCTCAGGTTGGGCAGTTGTCTCTTCTGCTGCTGGAATCTCTATTTGAGCTTCCATTTCATGTGTTTCCAAAGGAATCACTTCTTGATTTTGAACAACTACCTCCTCTACTGCTGAAATCTCAGTTTGAGCTTCTATCTCTGTTGTTTCTTCAAGGGCATGCAACTATGTTTGTGTTCCAACAGAACTTGTATGGACTATCCTCCTAGGAAGTGGGTTCCTTCCCTATGTTCTATGCCTTTTGGACTTCTTCCTTTCATAGGACTTATCATCTTGCTCCAATTTTTTCCTTAATTCTTTAATTATTTCTTTGAGTCTACCAACTTTATGCTTTAATACTTTAATTTTTTTAACCCTTCTTCTCAACAACTTGTTTTCCTGTTTCAACTTTCTGATTTTATTGTGGCCTTTTCCTGTTGTTTTTTGTTTATGTGGAATGTCAGGGTTTTCCTCACCTTGATCAACCAATTATTGTTCCTCTGTGTCTTCTATGTGCTATGTCTATTCTACATGGATGTTTACCTCAGTGTGAGGTTCTAGCTGTTTTGTATCTTCAGGGAATGGAATCTCTATGTTAGGGAGGTCCAAGGAAAGGGAAGAGGAAGTTGGTGTTTGGTGTTCTTCAGACCTACTTGTGTCTTTGTTGACTCATGTCCCTGATTTCCCCAATAATTGAGCCATATCTACCTCATAACCTTTGAGGAACTATTTTGTAAGGATTTCAAGTGATGGTTGTGTATTTTCCTAAGTATTTTCTTATCAGGCATGTTCTGTCTGTTCAATTTCCTGAATATTTTCCTGTGAGGGATTTTTTGTCTGTATAGGTTCCTAGACTTCTTCAAATTGTGTTATCCTTTTACTTCTTCTCTTCTCAATGGGGGTTTTAGGAACAACAATTGTTATTTTTCTTTTCTTCTTTGATGTCTCTGCTTGTGTTGTCTAAATTTCTGCCAGCTGGATGGGATCTTTCTCAATTTTAGGCAGGGTTAATGGGACTTCCATTTGGGCACTATATCCTCCTTCTCGATCCATCTCAATTTTAGGATGGGGTAATGGAACCTCCATTTGGGTGTTATCTCCCCCTTCCTGTGATGCCTCAATTCCATGTGGGGGGTTTTCATGGTGCAATTCAGTTTGTTCCATTTGTAGAGGCCTATCGACCTCAATTAGATCACCCCAAGTTATTTGAGTTTGGCTCAAGAATCTGTTTACTATCATCTTTACTAGGCCATGGTGGCTAATTATAGTGATAGGGTCTTTAGCCTTCTGAGTTCTTGCAACAACTTCATGTAACATGGCATTTAGAAAAAATGGTAAATTGATTACTAACCTCTACTTGAGTGCTACTAAAAATTGAGGTGGCTTGGCCGCACCACATCGTACCTCCCATAACAGGCGATATACCTTTGTATTACTCTTTCCAGTTACTTCCATGGATCACTGAGAGCGTTGGGGTTGAGTCCCTTTACCTTTTTATCAAGTTCTTCTCCAATGTATACGAAATATTCCACAGCCTCTTGAGCATTGTATGCTTCCCAGACCACTCTATGCCTGCATTGGGGAGGCCTCTGACCTATGCTATGATTTCCTCAATGACCGGAATTCCTATATCTCGGACCATGGAGACTCTCCTTGCAAGTTCTGGAAAAATGCTAGTGTAATATTCCTGTCATATCCTTGCAACCTGTTGAAGTACTTTGTCCACCCCAGACGGTGTAAAATTTCTCTTGCATGCTCGGTTATCTGCAGTAACATGGGCTCTTAGCGTACACTTCCGCCACCCATGTTTTATATGGGAAGATGAGGACGACTATTGTTCCTTACTACAGCTTAGTTCGACCAGATTTGGAAGCAATGTTACCAGAAATAGAAAATATCATAGAACAACAAGTGTAAAAAAGTGTGAGTTTTCCCATTTATTACAATCATTATGATCTATCGGAAAATGTTCAGAATATCTACCCCCTCATAAATGGAAAGTTCGACCTCGACCGTCGAAATGTACAAGTGTAATAATGGTAGGTACTTTAGGTGAGGTGTGATTAGAATGTCGTCGCCACCGCTACAAAAAACAATCATTAATAACTTTCAAAAATCACTTTAACGATAATTATGAACAATCATCACTTTGTGTGGGAAATTCAAATTGACATACCGATGTTCAAAAAATGTTTAAGGAAAATAGACTCCAATTTTTTTTTTAATTTGTTCACATATTTTAGAAATGTTCCACATATCATAACATTGTAAATCTATCTTGTTATTGGATATAACCGAAATGATAGCCTCGTTTTAGAAAAGGAAATCTAGGAACACGCAAAACACTTGGCGTATTAAAGATAAAATTTGATACCACAGGCAGAGCCACTACTGCCAATAGGCATCCATAGCCTCGACAGGGTTGCCTTTTAACCCATAGATGAGCATGTATCCTTAATAAATAGTTTGAATTGTCTTTTCCCAAAAATACCACTATCCTGGTTTGGTAGCCACATAACGATAATGCTACTCACTAGATCGTAAATTAAGTGAACAAGTCGGCTCGTGATGAGACCTCTTGTCCTTTGATGAAAAATTCCAAAGGTCATTGCCCTGGTGTGATAGCCATAGTAGGAATGTCACTTATGTTACTATCCAATGATCGCGGTAGGTTGGCTCGTGATGAGATCCCCTATCCTTTGTGGGAGAAGTTTTATTAGTTTAATAATTCTTTTATTTTAGGTTCTCTCAAGGGAGGCTCATCTACTCCTTAAGAGTGAGGGATGGCGTAAGAAGTGTAAGAATTCCAAGTAAAAAATGTGCTTTAGACTCCTTATTATAATATGAAGGAAAATTACCATTCAAGTATATGTAGATATATAGGGGAAAGAAATGGATTATGGTGGTTAATGAATTATGAACAATTTTTAAGATAATTCGGAGAAAAAAAATGACAAATCGTTAGTTACGATCATTCAGAGTAGTGCTGATGAAAATTAATTAGTGAAGTTCATACCCAAAGGAGTGATTGACGTAATAATGGCATGCTTATTCATGAGACTTTTGAGAAAAAGGAACAACAATAAGAAAAACATAGAAGGAACAACATTTGTTCCTTTCGAATGAACAATGCTATCTGAAAAAGGAACAACAGTCACTATAAAGGGAACAACAGTGTAACAAAGGGAACAGAAATCGTTATTTTGAATGGACGACACTACTCGCGAAGGGAACAGCAATCTTGCAAAGGTAACAGGAGTTGTTCCTTTCGAAATGAACGACAACTATGTGCAAAGGGAACAACAATCGCATGAAAGGAACGATAGTTGTGAAATGAACAGAAACTACGTGCAAAGGGAACAACAATCGTTTTGTTTTAAATGAACATCAATGATGGTGTTCAAATTTTAACCATCTAGTTAAGTGATTGGAAACCTTCCACAATCATTTTTGTTTTAGTCAATCTATGATTGATTAGTCATTAACTAAATTCATTCAATTTCTATGGCTAAGTTTATTCAATAAATGAAGTATTGGATGGTCTGTTAGTATCATGCAAACATGTCCATTTTCTATGAAAATAGGGTTTATATTTACTGGGTTTTTTTAGGAGCGAGGAACATAAAAGAGTGTTAAATATACTCATTATAGTCATCTTTCTCAGTTCTTATTCTCTCAAGTGACCTTTAAAGATTAAAAAAACTAAAGACTCAATCAAATCTGTAAAGAAAACTATATACAATATGTACAGTGCTTGATAAGAATCATCATTTTATGAAGTTGAGGTTGCTGGGTTACCTTCCCAGCCAGTTAAAATCTGAACAGTAGGGTCCTTACTTACTTCTTGGAAAAAGGATTCTTTTGAAAGCGGTTGATGGTAGAGTCGTATCCGATGTCCATTTACCAGAAAAGGATAACCATATCCATCAATGATGATTAAGGTGACAATGTCATTATCATGAACTTCATAGATTTCATATGGTCCGAGCCACCTTGTTTGTAATTTTCGAGGAAAATACCGAAATATGGAATCATAGAGAAGCACCCAATCACCTTTCTAGAAGGATTTCTTCTTGATATGTTTATCGTGCCAGCTATCTCTCTACTACTGAATAACAACTGTGTGTTGTAGGGAGAACATGCGTGCTTCATATAACTCATTGAGTTGTTGTAAGCGTTGTTTATGTGCCTCTCAAAGATCTGGTCCAATTTCATGGGCCATCCTTAGAGTCTTGATCTCAAATTCAATTGGGAAGATGGGCTATCTTCCATAGACTAGGCGATAAGGGGAGTAACCAGTAGTGTTATACCATGTCGTGTGATAGGCCCATAAGAAATTTTGAAGCTTGACTGCCCAATTTTGATTTTTTGTTGAGACTGCTTTTGTCAAAATTTCCTCCAAGACTTTGTTGGTACTTTCCACTTATTTGTTTGCATATGGGTGGTAGGGGGAAGTAACTATGTGCTTCATATGATAATTTCTCAAGGTGGTCATGATTCTATGGGTTGTAAATGGAGACCCTCCATGAGTGATTACTTCCCTGGGTAATCCATAACGTACAAATATTTCAAAAATAAATTTAATGACTTCTTCCTCCATTGTGTTTGTCAAGTCTACTGCCTCTACCCATTTGGTCATATAGTCTGTTGCAACTAAAATATAAGCCTTCTGGTTTGATTTTGGATTGAAGGGGCCAAAAAAATCCAATGCCCATCTTTCAAAAGGTTCTGCAACTATTTCTTCTTGCAATGGCATTTCATCAGCCTCGCCGGGTCAACCCATCCTTTGACAGGTATCACAGGCCTAGACATACTTCTTCACATCCTTAAAGATTGAGGGCCAATAGTAGCCCATCTGTAAAATCTTATGCCCATTTCTACGTTCTACAAAATCTCCACCACAGGGCTCATCATGACTCACCTTCAGAACATCATAAATTTCATCATCCCTTACACATTTTCGGATCTGGGGTTCTTCCCCTGTCTAGAACAGATATTCACCAATCCAAGTGAATCGTGCACTGTGTTGGACGATCAGTTTCCTTTATCTTGGTGATAGATGTACTGGTAGCTTCCCAGCTTCTAGATAATTATCCACATCAGCGTACCATGGCATTTTAATAGTGACTACGAATAGGTATTTGTCTCGAAATTGGTCCTCCACTATCATAGAATCATTTGTTTTGGGTATGCGGGACAAGAAATCTACGACGTGATTCTCTCTTCCAGGTCTGTCCTTGATGGTCATGTTGAACTCCTGCAATGGTAACAATCACCGAGTAAACTGTCCATTAGTGGTTGGTTTGTTAGATAGATATTTAATAGCAGAATGATCAGTATACAGAATAACTGGGTACCTGTTATATAGTGGCAGAATTTATTAATAACATGTATAACGGCTATTTTTTTTTATGTTACTGTATAATTTAATTCATCAGGAGTGATATTTTTTCTAATAAAGTAAATAGTATAAGGTTTCTTGTCTTCTTCCTATCCAAGGATGGTGCCTATGGTGATATCCAATGCATTTGTAGAAATATGAAATGGCAATTTCTAGTTTGGTCCTCTCAACACTGGTGTTGTTGAGACCATCTTTTTATGTCCTGCAAACGCAACATCACACTTGTCAGACCACTGAAATTCCACATTACCATTTAAAGCATGTAAAGGTGCATCTGTTCTTGAATTTTTTTCTATGAATCTGTGATAGTATCCTACAGCGCCAAGGAAATTGCGTACCTCAGTTTCTGTACGGGGTGTAGGAAGATTAAGGATTACCTCTATTTTTGCTCTGTCTACCTTGATTCCCTCTATAGAAACATAGTGTCCTAGTACCACACAACCTAGTAGAAATGCATCGTTCTAGTACCTTCTCTAGATTTCTCAGAGCTTGATCAAAATCAATGCCATAAGGGGTGAAATCGTCCATGTAAAATTCAATTCCTTCATTAATCAGATAAAAAAATATGCTCAAAATGGCCCTCTAGAATGTGGTTGGAGCATTACATAATCCAAAGGGAAATACTCTATATGCAAAGGTACCCCAGGGACATGTAAACGCATTTTTATCTTGGTCTTCCAGAGCATTCTGGATCTGATTATAGCCACTAAAACCATCTAGGAAGGAGAAGAATTGCTTCCCTGCTAAAGTGTCAAGGACTTGATCAATAAAGGGTAAGGGAAAATGGTCCTTCTAGGTAGCTTTATTGAGCTCTTTGTAGTCTACACAGATTCTCCATTTCCCACTCTTCTTGGGGACGATTACTAGTGGGGAGACCCACCGACCATATGAGATAGGATATATAAAATCAACATCCAATAGCTTTTGTAACTCTTCTTTAACAACATCCCTGGGATGAGGGTTCAATCTTCGTTGGGGCTATCGGATGGGTCGGTCATCTTTCAAAGATAGATATGATGTGTACATAGTTGGGGATTGATTCCCTTCATGTCAAGATATTCCCAAGAAAAAACATGTTGATATTTAGAAAGGATCTGAATTAATTTGTGTTGTTGTTGCTTATTTAAATTAACATTAATATTCAGAAACCTCCCTGGTGCAATTTCAACTGATTTGTTGTTATGGAAAACAATAGTGGGGATCTGTTGTTCCATCAATTCTTCCAAAGGATCTCCTTGTGCTTCATTATCTAACACAACTTTTGAAATTTGGCATGTTGGATTTCTTATAATGGTTGGGTTGTTAATGAACCTACTAATAACATCATCTTCTAGTTGGTGCTTGAGTCTAAGAGCTTATTCCAATGTGAGAGGAGATCGTAGATCCTTTTCTGGATATCTAGGTGGTCGCAACTACTAATGTATAATAGGAAGACTTGGTTTAGCTAGAGGATAAAGGATGAGGTTCTTTGTATCACTTCCTCCAACAATGATCATGCTACCTGTGCGACATCCTATGTATGCATCTATTGTTGTGAGTCATGGCCTTCCCAGTATCAATGGGTGTCCATCGAGTCCACTTCTTGGGTTGATAATGAGGAAATCGACTGAGTATTCCCAAGAGTCGACTGAAATTGTGTATCTGGTAATGTGACGGCTGGTTTAAACATTGATCTATCATACAATTGTAACATAATTGAAGTAGTTTCGAAGGAGGTGAAACCCAGGACATTACAGGTCTCGATGGTCAGGATAATAATGGATGCCCCCAAATATACTAGAGTATTTGGAAAAGAACATCCCTGAATTTTCACTGTTAACACGGGATTCCTTGGGTCTGTATACTTTAACAACTCCTGATTTCCCAGAATAAGATCCAACAAGTCTCCTACCACACGAACAGTTGATGGATTTTTAGCTTTCCTAATAGGCTTCTTCCCACATAATTCCTTAATTCTCTTTGCATAAATTGGGATTTCTTGTAGAGCCTGTAGGAGTGGTATAGATTATTTAGTTCCCCTACAATATTGAAGTTAGGATATACAACTAGTTTTTCTATCATTAGCCTCTCGGGAAATGGAGGAGGAGGAGTCGCGTCCTCATCAAATTTTTGTGGCTCAATTGTGTTTCCCCCTTGTTATATTTCTTCCTTTATGACCACAGTTGAGGGTGTCATTATTGGTTGTATATTTTCATTCTCTTTCTCTCAGTGAATGTTATTTTCTTTAGGATAAATTATGTGCCTTGACCGCAACCGGAGTTTATTGCATCCTACTGAGTTGATTTCCCCATCCAAATTCTCGATAATTTGTACAAGATGAGCTGGTCTATTATTAGGATTTGGATTGGGTTGAGCTGGTAATTGAGGATGCATTTGAGGTTGAGGTTTCTGAGGTAATTGAAGTGGTGCTTGTAAAGTGGGTTGATGTTGTGGAGCCATCCCCATGGGTTGATTGGTCATCCCCGTGGGGTGCTATCAGTTTTGATTCCAATTGGGGGCTTGGGAAGATGTGCTAGTCCACTATGAAGGATAAGGATTATTATTTGGATTTTACTAGGATGGGGTAGGGTATGGCGAGTTAGGCTAGGTGGAATTTGCAACTGATTCATTTGGCTAGGTGGGATTTGTAGAATATTGATTTGGCCAGGGTGCATTAGGATATTGTTGGGACTTCCAGGTTGGATCTAGCTAGCCCTTCCATGTGTTTCCAAAATTTTGTTGTTGTTTATACTGTCCAGAAAAGAAAGAGGAAGGATCTTGTAGTGTACCTCAGGGACGAGCCTGCCATTGGCAACGCTGAGCCACCATATATACCGGTTATGTTTCCTCTTCTGCCTCTTTAAAGACAACTTTTAGTCCTGGGAGCGATGGGCATTGTTCTATTTCATGGTATTTGGCACAGATAGCACACACCCGAACCACATCCAATGGAAATTCCCTCGGACCATGTTTCTTTCTACATCGGTGGAAAAATATGGCCAAGGACCGTTCTGCTTCTACCTTTTTCTTCTTAGCCTGCAAAACATCCAATTGTGTAGTCATAGTACTCAAAATATCAGTTTTGAAATTCTCTAATAGATTACCAACTTCAGCTCGGGTGACACCCCCACTAGTAATGTTTCTATTTCTAGTGAACGGAGACCACATTCCCGATCTAGTCCGTGTACTTCCTCGTGAGCACCTGATGCACAATACGATAACATTATCATAAGTTTCCTGATAAATATCACCCTTCCCCATTAAATTCAGTGTTTCTACCTATTCATCCTTCATTCCTTTTATCAAAGTGGATTTAAGTACCTCACATGTTAGTGTGTCGTATGGTGATCTTTGCAAGTTATATTGAAACCTTTAAACACATTCCTCTAGTGTCTTGTTTTCTTTTCTAGTCATTTGAAAGATTTCATCTTTTAGATCCCTGGTTCTACAGTAGTCTTGATATTTTGTGAGGAAGGTTTGTTTCATATCATCCCATGAATTGATGGTTCCTCCTCCTAATCCCATAAATCAACGCAAAGATGCTCCTTTCAAGGTGGAAGGGAACAACTTCAGTTTCTGGGATTCAAAGGTGTAGTCATATCCTCTACATAGGACATCAAATTCGAATAAGAACACATCAAAGTCCTCTGAAATTAATCCATGAAAGGTTGGTGTATTCTGTAATGGGATCGCTTTCATGGGGGCATTAGCAAATGGATCAAGTATAGGATATTCCAAAGTGGAATTTTGGGCTTGTGGTTGATTTGGGTGCACCATTTGATCAAAAATATGCCAATAATATTCAGGAATTTCTTGGCCTGGGTGTTTTATTTGGGGTGATTGATTACTTGATCCCCTAGGGGATTTAATCGTGCTACCTATATATGGGATTTCAGGTATACCTTCTCCTATCACATGAGATCTAGGATCAGGTGTTGGTGATGGGTTTTCTTTAGCAACCCCGCTGGTCTCCCCTTCTCCTTCTTCTTGATTACAAGAGTTTCCCTTGTCTAAATGGCTGAGAGGTGGAAGATTTGTATTTTGAAAACTTTGTTCAGACCCTTCAGTTCTGCTATGAACCTCAGCATGGGCTGCAGTTGGTGAATTTGTTTCCTGAGGGATTTGGGTAGAGCCTTTCCTCGGCCCAACCGAAGCTTGAGATTCGACTTTCCGAATGATGTCATCTATGAAAGTGCTTCTTCCAGGGGCCACCAAGCCCTGGCCTTTTTTAGTTTTTGGTGGGGGTTTTGGTTTTTAAGGTTCTTTCTTCTTAGTCATACACACTTCAAACAAAATTCTAAGTACCTATATGACCTCTATGTATTAGTTGAAGGTAGGTGTTTCCATAATCATTTTACTTATTTCCTATGTAAGTTCTTACCTTCTGTTTTCAATACCTCATCCTTCAGGGACACAACCTATGTTATCTTTGACATTCTCCCTGGCAACGGCACCAAAATGTTGGTCTCTAAAGATGTCTTAAAACAACCTTAGTTTAACATTAAATTATCAACCCGAGGATTTGTCTTTTATTTGAAGAATATCATCAAAGTATATGCAGATAGTTGTAGAGGCTAAAATCGTGTAGTCAAAGAAACTCTGAGTTTATCAAGAATCAAGTTCCTCGCACATTCATTAAAACTCTAAAGCTAAAATATATACTCAACAAAATTGAAATATGATCTATAACATGTTGTGAATTAAAGGCATTTAACTAAATTGTTGAATTGATCTAACTAAGAAACAATAATTGAATTTATGAAAGTGCTTAATAAACTGATCTATCAATGACTATTTAATCTGCTGGAAAGAAACAACTAAGTACTTTAAATTGAGAAGGAACAACAAATGTACTTTAAACAAAAGGAACAACAAATGCTAAATTAAACAAAAGGAACAACAAATGATAACTTAATAAAAGGAACAACGTATGCGAAAATGAGAAGAATTGTCGAACAACAAACTTCATCAATGAGGAATTGAACAACAATCGGTAGCATTCAAATGAAGCATCTATCTTCTATAATCAAACACCACAACTAATCTATAAAAACATCAACACACTCATGCATTCATCTTAACTGTTGAAAAAGAGATTTAAATCACAAACTGAAATCAAATTGATACAATTACAGATTGAGACTGTAACTCCTTCAGACTGGGCCCTCAGTCCTCAGAAGAAATGCTACTAGAAATTCAGTATGCAAAAATGGTGAAAACACTCAAAGATTCTATTAATTCCATAACTAGTACAACATTTACAAAAGACTACTTGTACAGAGCAATTCCAAGTTCTGAATGCTTGGATAAATTTCATAGATGTCTTTCTATAAATCATTACCCTCTATATATTACAATGATATCAGTAATTTAATCCATCTTGACGATCGAGATATCCTCGAGATTGCTTTTACTATTTATAAATTTTACAACGTAGAGAATCAATCTTCCTCAAAACTGCTTTGCACCTGATATCTTTGTCTTCCAATAGTATTTGTATCTCCAAAATATTTGAGTTTAACAATATCTATCTATTTGTGCAATAAAATCAAACAATTCCAACTGAATTTTATAATTTATATAATATCAATCAATAATATTTCTAGAAGACTTTTTAATCATTTTATATCCTCATTATCTCTAATTAGTGGAAAATTCATTTAAGATTATATCATGAACCATGGGAATAAGGAGGATATTTGTACCTTTTCCTCAACTCAACAACATGCACCCACCATGGATGATGGAAAAGGGTCATCCAAACAAAACAGGAAGGAGGGATATTCCAAACCCTTTAATGATTCTTCAAGTTCCAAAGACTCTTCATATTCCAAGAAGAAGAAGAAGGGAAAGAAATGCATTTATTGCAATAAACCGAATCATGAAGAATCCACATGCATGAAGAAACAGATTGATATTATGGCACAAACACTTCAGAAAAATAAAAAATAAAAATAAATAAAAAAATAAATAAAAAAAAATAAAAAAACATTGGAAACTTCATTCCAGAGGGAGTCAAGAAGCATAAGGAAGAATATCCTTCTCTTAAGAAAGGTAATCATCATTCTCTGGTTGCAATTAATTCCTCATCTGATTCATGGATTATAGATTCTAGTGCATCCCATCATATGGAAACAAAAGAGGATTTTTCTCTTCTTTGAGTCCATGCACAAGACCCCCTATTCTCATGGGGGATGACACTCCAGTAGAAGTAGCAGGAGAAGGGAGAGTGGAACTCCACAATGGCAGTTTTGAGAATGTTTTACATGTTCCAAATCTTTCTATGAATCTTCTCTTAGTTTATAAGATCACTCAGAAAGGTAAAAGGGTTGAATTTACATCAGATTCGGTTCCAATAATTGACATGCATGACAATTCCATTATTTCAATTGGTGAGGTGGATCACAAGTCAAGGTTGTATAAATTCACTAAGTTTTCTGACGATGAATCCTCTATTCTACTTACACATAAGGAGAGTAATTTGCATGCACCTCTAGTGCAACATTCATATACTCTTGTCCTTCCATTAGTTTCAGACACTAGAGTTGATTCCATACACTTAGATGTTGTACATGGAAGTAAGCAGGTACTACAGCCAGATAAGAAGCCAGCGTCGAAGCTTCATCAGATTCCCAAGAAGGCACAAATCACACTTGAGGAAACATGCAACCTTGCAGGGAATCCATTGGATTCAAGGATGGCTCGATCTTAACATGAGGAGCCTTCTCATGTACTTTCATCTTCAGAACCTATGATGCCCATGCATTGTTATATGGTTCAATCCACTGGTATACATAACTACAATAAGGTTGTGGGAAATCCATTATGGAAAGCAACCATGCAGAAGGAGTATGACTCACTCCTATAGAACGAGACTTGGAATTTGGTTCCACTTCCACCAGAAAGGAATATTTTCGGGTGCAGATGGGTCTACAGGATCAAGAGGTACAAGGCCCGACAGGTTGCCAAAGGACTTCATTAGATCCATAAATATTTCTACATATTCACGAATACTTTATCTGAGAAGAATTTTCAGACTTTGTCGGATCGTCTTATAGTGAAGAACACAGTTGCCTAACAACTGCCATTTTCTTATTTTGATACATCATATTTTGAGGGGGGGTTTTGTTCCCATGTGTTTTCCCTCTTTCCTCATTTTTATTCAGTGTTCATTAGTTGCATTGTACATGAGTACCTAAAATGGCCTAGTAGGGGGGACTCATTTTTTACTCCATAGTGATTTTCAGGGGGGGTGTTGGAGAAATTTCTATTTTCGGCACACTAGTTCAGTGGGAGTAACACTAGTTCAATGGGAGTAACACTAGTTCAGTGGGAGTTAACTGACTAGTTCTATTTTAGACTTTCTAATCTTAAACCATCACTATTATGCATGTATTCCTAATTATAGGATGGCATTGCCTATATGAGTGAATATCACTCAATCATTGATTAGATCATAATATGAATTGATTCTCATTCTTCATTGTGTATCTCTCTTCCTTTTATTGATAAGCTTTGTTTGTGTATGCATTATCTAGATCTCCTATGCAGGTTTCCATGAAACATTGGCAGTCTCGATACATGATATGACTTTAAGATGTCATCTAGATTTAACACCTTTGAATCATAAGTTATAGTTCTATTGGCGCAAGAGAGTAATACCTTGGGATATGGAGTCGGTTTGAGAAAACGATAGAAACAAATGACTCGGTGACTGAACTTGAGAGGATAAAGGATAAGAGAGCAACATGTTTCAGTGTAAAATCATTGAGTGTGGTGAAGGGAGAAAAACATATGAAGCAACGCACCGTTGAGGATGAATTCGGAGTTCACTTAGAGGAAAATGGTTTGTCTAAATGGCGTGAATCTCAGGGCGTTGCACAGTGAATCCTGAGTTCGAATATATGTTCCTATTTAGACAGAAATATATGTGAATAAGGAATAAATGAAGTACGTACACAAATAAAGGAAACAATACATCCAACTAATATAATTAGAATCTTTTCATCAAATCTTCAAGAATTTTTCGTTACATTTCAATCGCACTCAAACTACATTCAATATTCATTGTCTACACTAGTTTGCCAACTAACCCGACTTACATTGAAAAGTTAAAATATATAGGCAAGGGCACCGCTTGGGTTTCCCTTCTCTCCAGCTATTGTCCCTAGAATGTAGGAAACTGACTCTTCTACGTTAAATGACTTTTCACATGACGCTTTTCCAAAAATAGAAAACAGCTGCATCTGGTTGCATCATAACTGCTTGTATTCTGCCACGAGGATTCAGTTATCAGCAAGGTCTCGTCATGGGGAGAGGGATGTTTCAATGCCTTCCTTTGACAAGATATCTAAAACGATCAAGTATTCTTTCAGACTCCCACCATCCACTCTAACGACCTTGATTTATGTCGCGTGCTCATTTGTTAGGGTATGTGCGTGGCGAGAAACTGCTAACTATCGTGGCCATTATCAAAATGACATAACCATCTAAGGGCGATGCCTCCTTCAAAACTGTTAAGATCCATGCTCTATTTGTAAATACAAGAATGAACTCATTTAATCATGTTTATTCTGTGCGCTGGCAAGAGCTGCGCGAACTTTCTCCTTGGCCACTTCACATTCTCTGAAATGCTTTGCATTCCTCTCTTCAACTATCCTCTGTGTTTCGTGTAGTTGTACAATTGTGTCTTGTGTAATATCTGAGTTGTCTCTTGATCCACGTCATGTTTCCCTCGCGGTCGTGTGATGTTGACACCTCAAGGGTATTTATTGCTAGTTGTCGTCTTAGTTCCATGTTTTCCTAGTAAAGATCGACGATAGTGAGTTGTGCTTGCTTCAGCTGTTAAGCTGACTCTTGAACATCTATGCCTTCGATATTTTTCCTCCTCATTATGTTCCATCTTTCTCAGCTTGTACCTTCAACATGTTCTAGCTGAATGGTGCGCATAAGTTATTCTTTGGAAACTAACCTTGCACGCGGTTTGCTTGGGACTAGATTTTCCACAGCTTCCTTGTTCTTCTTTGGCCTGCCCCTTCTCTGGGGTATTTTTTGTTGGGGGGACAGGGCTTCTGATGTCCTTTATTTCTGCACAGCCTCTTCCAATACAACCTCTATGCGGTGTGATATTACCCTTTCCGTGCGTAGAGGGAAATGCCCTTTTGGATCCTTGGGGATGCCTACTATGAACAAGAACAAATCCCAATCGCTTCCCAACCATCTTAATTCCTCCACCACAAGTAGTTTAATCAAAGAGACATGAGAGAATTTCATTTTCGATTTATCCACTTCATCATGGGCATTGCCCGCCATCTCTCGGAGGTTCTGGTGTAACAAAAAGGGAAGATTTAAAATCCTCTTTCCTATGAAGTGCATCAACAATATCATGTGATGTGAATGTATCCTGTCTAACCTCCCTTGACAGGTGAAATATCTCCTAATTACTTCAAGGAGTTTCTGAAAAGGTTCCTGCAAATATCTACTCGGAACGTTTGTCTCAATTTTCCCACCTAAACAATCTCTCTTGATAAAATATTCATATCACTGCACATCCAAAGGCATGCCTTTGAACCACCTTTTTCCACACAAAGGAATATTTGTTGCGGTTGAAAGAGTTTCCTCAGTCACCTAGAAAATGACACTTGATATCACCGCACGTAATCCATCGAAACAGAGTGCAAACTGCTCAGCTAGTCTCATATTGAATCCTTGAATTTTCCTACAAAAGGCCATGTGCCTGAACTATTCAAAGGACATTCTGACCTCTGAATCTTTGTTGATCAAATTCAAGTTTTGGGGCTTGTGCCCAATGTTTCTTCCACTTTGCGCGCCCTTCCTTATGTTTTGGGAGGTTTCCATGGTGCAATGCGTATTTTTCCTGTGCCCAATGGATTTGGCACAGGCCCAAGGAAGAAATATTGATAAATCTGGGCTTGCAAGAATAACTACAAATAGTGCATAAGATTGATTTGGTGAATGGAATGTGTGTAGAAAATATAGAATTTATAACAGAGCAGGTGGGAGGTGGAATTGTGCCTGGGAACATTGAATTCATGGCGAATGGATGTTTCGAAATGAACTGAAGATTTTCCATAGCACCTTCGCGCGTGTAAATTACAGCTGATAAGAGTTGCAGGGCATACATGATACAAACGCCACTTATTTTTCATTCTTCCAGCCCTCATAATGAGATGATGATGTGTTGGATCATGTTGTCATTGATGCCAATGGTTTGATTGATTGATTTCATTGATTGATGTCAAGTTATTGATTGATTTCAAAAGATTGATTGACTGATGATGGATGTAATGTAACATGTATTGTCCTTGATGAGAATGCATAGATGAAGATGGATCAATGAGTTGTCATTGATACATGATGAAGATGGATCGATGTGGTTTCATTGGTATATGATGCATTTTTGAAAAATGCAAAGATGAATCATTATAGTATTACCATGGATGATAATGTGCACAAATGGATGAACTCCAAAGTGGTACCCTTATGGTGAAATCCCTCATGGGAAAACGCTTTGTGGATTGATTTATCCTAGAAGAATGGATGGAGTACCTATGCTTGTATATGGAATAATGAGATGAATATCAGTGTGTTTGTTGGTGAAACTATTCTAGTTGGATATTACTTGTCATGCCATTTCCGGTGGTATGTGGAACGTCACAGAACTCCTTACGGTTTGAGAGTTATGGCCTTACGAAGTTGGAGGACCCTCACATGTTGGCTTGAAACTCACAAGGTCAAAGAAGTCAAGTTCTTGAAAAGAAGAAATCATTATTTAAATGATAAATTAAAGTGACAAAGTCAAGGTGGATTATTTAAATAATAAAGAGAAGTGACAAAATCAAGAAGGAATATTTAAATGATAAAGTATTGGAGAAATTTCTATTTATGGAAAGCGGTTAACCCTAAAATAAATAAATTAGGTTAAGTGACCTAGAAATGGGTTAAGTGACCTAGAGGATGAAAGTATAAATAAGATAGCAATGGTCTCTTGTAAAATATCCCTTTTGTGGATCAATGGAGAGCTTATTGTGAGAATATCTTTTGGAGTATTGATGGAGAGCTTCTTGTGAGAGCTTCTTGTGAGAGCATCTTTGGTGTGGATCTCTTTATCATAATTGAAGATATATTCTGAGAAAGAGAGCGTGAGGAGGATCTCATGGATGCATCAAAGTTTCGGCAATATCGAAGATCTTGACGAAAAAAGTCTCGGAGCTTCAGAAACTACATGGGTTGTAATGGGCCAGGGCGCGTACATACACGGGCTGCATGAGGACATGGCACGTACAGTGGATAAAATCATGGAGATTTGTGTTTGAGCTGATGACTGGTAGTTGAAAAATGAAGCAGGTTCCAGATATGCATTCTATGGGCTAAGATCTGTCACTGAGACATTGGTATGGTTTCATTATTGTCTTGATGGTTACTATTTCTTGAATGCTTAGGGCATTCTTGGTATGGTTGCTATGATGTGGTTTATATTGGTTGATGGAGTGAGAAACACTCTTATGATTTAGTATTGATATGATGGCTATAGTATGTTGATTATTTATGCATGATTGAGTAGCATTCATATTGATTGGTTGTGGAGCATGAGTAAGCTATTAGAGAGCTTGGATGTGTTGTGACTGACTAGTGGTCAGTTTGAACAGTAAGAGATAAAAGAGAATGATAAATTGGTTTCAGAGGATCTGAGTTGATCTTGAAGGATAAACCCTAAATATCTCAGAAGGTATACGCATGTTGTTGCATACATTGGTTGTGTACATACGCGGGCTATAGTGAGCCAGGATGCGTACACACGTGGGGTGTAATACTGACAGGTCACGTAACTATTGCAGATTGATATATGTTGAGGATTGTTGCCTCATCTCAGTTGGTGTTGAGTGTGTAAGTTGATTCTTGCATGATAGATTTGGTGCTCTTGTAGAGTTTTACTCTATTCAGTTGTTGCTGAAAAACCCCAAGGATTGTAGTCCATAATAAAAATAAAATTGTACATACATTTTGTGTTCTTTGTGGTGACGACTTGTTGATGATATATTGTTGATATATGTTGTTGATATGTGTTCACATCTAACTGGTTATAAATGAAAGCAATGAGTAATGAGTAAAATGTTGAATGCTAACTAATGATTTTTGTGAAAGAGGGAAGTTTTGGGAAAAAGAGCCGCACACTCATTCACCCACCCCTCTAAGTGTGGTGGTGTGTCCAACATGATGGTCACTGCACTTGCCAACGCAACTTCTATTAACAACTTGCCTCGACCTGGGGCATGTAGGAACTCCCTTTTTGACAGGACCCAACTCTTTGGGAATAGTCTCGTACCATTTACACATGTTTTGACTCTGACATCCCTTCCTGACTCCAAGGGAGAACCAACCACTTGCTGACTTTGACCCTTTTTTTGTTTAGTACCTGAATTCACATGCCTTGACACACAGGCCATGACTCGACTAAGACCGACCCTAACTGAAAAAGAAAAACGGTGGTGCTAACAGGTTTCACACTAGAAATTTCATAATCTTAATAAATCAAAAGTAAAGATACCATAACCATTCAAGGAAAGACGAATTGTAGATTTTCACTTAAATTCACCAAGAATAATCTAATCACAAGCCCTATTTGAAGACTTTCCACCATGAAAATGCCAAAATCACCAATAAAAGCTCCCTCCAAGAGTTGTGCACCACTTAGTTCATCAAAAATCCTTAAAAGAGGCCGAATTTCAGACCTCACACTTGCATGAGTGAAAGATGATGAAAAATACAATGGATTTTTCCATTATTTATACAATTTAAATGACCTTTAATTACAATTTAGGTCAAAAAAGGCCGACATGGATAGTTAAATAAAAAAATTCATTTTTTTACATAAAATTAACAAATTAAACCCTAAAAAGTGCAGAAGAGGTCAAGTCATGCACTTGTAGGAATACATTGTGCCTCATAAGTGAGACATTGGCCTCCATGAGAAATATGTTAGGCCTTCTAAGGCCTCTGGATCATATCACACCTGCCACTTGGCACATGACTGCCTCCATCATGTCCATCTAATGTTGGTTGACATCAAGGATCACAAGGGTGATGTCATCGGCCTCCCAAGGTCAAATTTCAGAGGGAAAGGAAAGACCCCCCTGGATCCAAGCCTGACAAGGTGACTTTGGTGGAACTTCCTTCTTTTTCTTCGGTGCAATACTCTGGTATTTGTCTTCCCCTAGTTGGGGTCGCAACATCCATTTGGTGGGATTTTAGCCTTATGGAGGTCCGAGATAATCATCTCTCCATATGTACCATTACGTCGGGCATGGTCTTGCAATAACAAAAAGTACGCCCTCCATGGGCTCATAAGTCACAGGGATCATAGTAATTTCATTCACATCTAATAATCAAGTTATCCAAACATGTGCATAAAACCCCCCTTTTCCAAGACAAGTGCTCAAAGATGTTATCCTATTCTACAAGTCAAGTTTGGAGAGGGTTCCATGACATCCTATTGGGAAAATTCTCCTTAGGTGTGGGGTGTTTCCACGTGAAGGACAATCTAGGTCATGTAAGTGCATGAGATGGTGTGGGGGATGTTTGGGAAAGGGGTGCAGTGAAGATAGAGAAATGTGGGTCTTACTTGTGGGTGCCTCTGAAGAGGGTGAGCTACACCTTGTCATGGATGCAATTGTTTCCTATCCCATTCAATTTTGTTTTACTCTTTGTTTTATTTTATTTTTTCTTTCAAGAGAATAGCTCAGGACATTTCCCTGGCATGGTGATTAGTTTTGATAGCATTACCCACAAGCATTTCATGGAGATGAGAAGGATGACTCATGATGAGACCCCCTTTCTCTTGGCTATTCCACCAAAATCCACTACCCTAGTGTGGTGACCATATTAATAGTAGTGTCATACCGCTACACTCCCATGGACCTAATAGGTTGGCTCATAATGAGACCCCCTATCCACCAACTAGGTCTTAAGTTTTATCTTTTTATGGGTCCCTCCTTTTCTGGCTGAGACGTCTTTTATTACTTTCTCAAGGATCCGTGGGAAAATAATCTCAAGGTTTGATATTTGGACTTTAACTTTTTCCAACCACTTTTATCCTCTGGCCCTTTATCCCCTTCTTCCAACAAGGAAAGGTACAACCCTTACTAGATTTCCAAACCCAATGCACAAACTAATGTAGGGGATAGATGAGAGGGAAGATGATGAAAATTGATAAGTATGGAAGGAATGGACGATGATATTTCATAAAACCACCCAGTGGAAACTCACTCCTAAGGGAACCAATTTGCTAGGGCATTCTGTCATCCCCCCCAAGTATGGACAAGTTAAAAGGCATAATGTCCAAGAAAACGTCATAAATAAAAAGAGAATTAAATGCAAATATTCAAATTTTTTGAGAATCAGAGTGACACATACCATGATACCCAAAATCATTACCTCATGGAGAAAGACACACTGCTACTTCAAAACCAGGCCGATGGGATGAATGTTGTTGATGATCACAGAATGGAGGCACTGAAGAAGAAAGGATGGTCCCTCTAGGGCCAAGCTCAAGTCAATATGGCTCTCGAAACTCCATGTCTAGGACCTGTGGGCCTTGAGATATAATATCCTTAGTTATCCCTAGGATAAGGGATAATATCTAGCTCCAACTCGGGGACATGTGCTCACCGTAGAGCACATGAGAACCTCAACATCTCTAGTATGACCTGTGATCTACTATATCTCAACAGAAATGATCAGTAATCATTTGGGGTGGTGATATCACCCCTGGATCATATATGCTAAAATGAAATACAAGTAAGCAATCATATATTCAAATGGAAATACAACTACTATAGCATGAAATGCATATGGTATATGCAATGAATACAAAATGCCTACCTACTTACCTCTACTTACCTATTGGTTGAATGCTAGCCTCTAGGTATAGTCAAATATCCAATGAAACTATCCTAGCAATGTCTCATAATACCTCTTTGTGCTTCCTCATATACCAAAACAATGATAAGTCAAGCAAAAAAATAACATGAGTTAGAAAATGTATAGTATCATCGGAAATCGTAAAGTCTAGCTCATTGAGGCAGGAGGGAGGGACAAAATCATGCCAATTCACACCTCTAAGAAAATGCTCAATCCATCGCAGAAAGAGATCGTGAAAAATCAAAGGTTCAATAGACTGACTCAAAGAGTTTGAAGGTTGGTTACCTTGGATGTATTCATAATCTGAGGTATGGAAAGGAACTAGCAAGAACCTAGGGGATGACTGACAATTTCTTAAGGGAAGGCTGGAAAATTGAGACAACAAACTTCTTCTTGAGGTATTCAACCTACCCTTGAATTCTAAAAGTAAGTTTTTCCTCAGTGAAAACTTACGACAAAGGACATGCTTCCCAACTACACCTTTAGTGATATATCGAGATAAAATAGTCAAAGGAGGTTGGGAGACATTTTCATAAGGATCATTCTCTGGGAAAGCTATGTACTCACTTTTATCAATACCTGAGCACAACGGTGGTTGATAATCTCCTTCATGGAATAAATCCAAGTGCTCAAAGGAATATTCATCGAAATCCTCAAGATATGACCGAAAATTATTAGGAGAACATATCATCAGGTCAACCTTGGGTTTCTGAAAAAAAATTGTAACCATATCATCTCCTTGTTTCCAAATGTCAAATTTATTAGTAACCTCCTATCATTGTCACCTAAACATGAAACCTCTTTCTCTTTAGGGGTAGTTCCCCATGGGAGACGTCCCTGATGACCTAGGGTTTTGAGAAGGATAAGGTAATAGTATCAAGAAAGTTCTTCCCCTCTCACAATTCACTCTCATCACAAAGTCCCAATGGTTTTAATAAGATGAAGCAAAGTATTGCTTAAGTGTACCTGCCCAAACCAAGACAACAAGAAAAAACTATTTGCAAGTAATAATTCATATTAGTTCTTCGTAAAACCTTGGACTTTCAATAAAAACAATAAGATGATATAAAAGATGAAGATACAAAAATTTATAAAAGAAATGCATATATCATGATAGGTTCACAATTATGCCTTAAACAAGCTTACATAATGAGCCAAAATGATAACCTAGAATTGGAAATATCCTAGCATTTGTCAAAAGAAAACAAGGAAATGTAAAATCAACTTTAACACTATATTTTGGGAGATTTTACTGTTGTCATATATGGTTGTAGATTTATTTTTTAACAACAACAAGAATGTTAATAATTTAATCTAATCTAAGGTTATGAATGGTTAGAAAAGAGCTTGAAGTAGATGGTTTGAAGGTTGTTTTCATCAATCAATCAAATGTAAGGTTAAAACTAGTGCCTTTAGGGTTAATGGAGTTTGTTTTGCAACAACAATATTGAGGTAAAGTAAATGATAATAAGTGAACTAAAGACAAGAGGGAGGATGGTTCAGGTGTTGGTAACCCAATGCCTCAATCATCCAAAACCCTAGAAGGAAAATGAACACTAGGTCAAGGTTGAAACAAATAAAAGATTAATGAAGCAAAGGTACTCTAGTACTACTAAGTTAGGGCTCTATCATATGATTCAATGAAGGTGTCTTATAGAAAAATCAAGTAGGTGGATAGCTATTGAGAGAAGGACAATAACATGTGATTTTCTCCCAGGGTTTCACACTAAAAATTTCATAATCTTAATAAATGCAAAGTAAAGATACCATAACCATTCAAAGAAAGATGAATTTCAGATTTTCACTTACATTCACCAAGAATAATTTAGTCACAAGCCCTAGTTGAAGACTTTCCACCATGAAAATTCCAAAAATCACCAATAAAATCTCCCTCCAAGAGTTGTGCACCACTTAGTTCAGCCAATAAGACTTAAAAGAGGTCGAATTTCAGACCTCACTCTTGTGTGAGTGAAATATGATGAAAAATATAAGGGATTTTTCCCTTATTTATACAATTTAAATGAACTTTAATTACAATTTAAGTCAAAACAGGCCGACATGGCCACTTACATAAAAAAATCCATTTTTTTACATAAAATTAACAAATGAAACCCTAAAAAGTGCAGAAGGGGTGGCATGATGCCCTCCCAGGGTGACATTGGGCCTCATTAGTGAGACATTGGCCTCCACGAGAAAAACGTAAGGCCTTTCAAGGCCTTTGGATCATGCCACATGTGAGACTTGGAACACAACTACCTCCATCATGTACATCTAATGTTGGATGGCATCAAGGGTCACAAGCGTGACATTATGGGCCTCCCAAGGCCAACGTTCAGGGGGAAAGGCAAGACCCCCCTGGATCCAGGTCGGCCAAGGTTCCTCTAGTGGAACTTCCTTATTTTTCTCCAGTGAAATCATGTGGTATCATTTTGCCCCTGGTTGGGGTCTCAACATCCATCTGGTGGGATTTTATCCCTATGGAGGTCTCAGCTAATCATCTCCCCATATGTACCTTATCATCAGGAATGGTCTTGCAGCAACAACAAGTACACCCTCCATGGGCTCATAAGTCATATGGATCATAGCAATTTCAATCACATCTAATAATAAAGTTATCCAAACATGTGCATAAACCCCCCCTTTTCCCAAACAAGTGTTGAAAGACGTTATGTTATTCTACAAGAAAGGTTTGTAGAGGGTTCCATGAAGTCCTATTGGGCCAATTATCCTTAGGTGTTGGGTGTTTCTAGGTGAAGACTAATCTAGGTCATGTAAGTGCATGAGATGGTGTGGGGGATATTTGGGCAAGGGGTGTAGTGATGACAAGGAAATGTAGATATTACCTGTGGGTGCCTCTGGAAAAGGTTGATTTGCACATTTTCATTGATGCAATTGTTTCCTAGCCCATTCAATGTCTTTTTACTCTTTGTCTTATTTCTTTTCTCTTTCAAGAGAATAGTTGGGGGCACTACCTTGTCATGGTGACAACTGGCGACAACATTACCCACAACAATTTCACAGAGATGAGAATGTTGACTCGTGATGAGAGACCCTTTCTCTTGGCTATGCCACCAAGATACACTACCCTGGTGTGGTGACTAGATGAACAGTAGTGTCATACTGCTACATGCCCATGGACCCAATAGGATGGCTCGTGATGGGACCCAATAGGATGGACCCCTTATCCATCAACTAGGTCTTGAGTTTTATCTTTTTATGGGTTCCCCCTTTTCTTTCTTAGAATCCTTTTATTGCTTTATCGGGGATCCCTCGGTGAAGCATCTGAAGGTTTTATGCTTGGATTTTATCTTTTTCTAGCTACTTTTACCCTCTGGGGCTTTAGCCCCTTCTTCCCACAAGGCAAGGTACAACCCTTAATAGCTTGGAAACCCCAATGCATGAACTAGTGTAGGGGATAGATGAGAGGGAAGACTATGAAAATTGATAAGTATGGAAGGAATTGATGATGATGTTTCATAAAATCACCCTGTGGAAACTCACTCCGAAGGGAACCAACTTGATAAGGAGTTTTGTCATCCCCCGAGGTATGGACAAGTTAAAAGGCATAATGTCCAAGAAAATGTCATGAAGCAAAAGAGAATTAAATTCACATATTCAAATGTTTTGAGAATCAAAGTCACACATACCATGATACCCAGACTCATTACCTCATGGAGGAAGACCCACTGCTACTTCATAACCAAGCCGATGGGATGAATGTTTCTCTTGCTAACAGAATGGAGGTGTTGAAGAAGAAAGGATGGGCCCTCCAGGGCCAAGATCAAGTCAATATGGCTCCTGGTGCTCCATGTCTAGGACCTTTGGGCCTCGAGACATAATCTCCTTAGCTATCCCTAGGATAGGGGATAATAGTCCTATCATAGTTCGAGAAGGCATTCGAGACAATGCAATGAAAATTTCCTCATTTTCTAGAGGAAGGAGGGATGCTTAGAGATGTAAACAAGGAGGAATTGGGCCACCAATAAGTGCACACCATTTCTTGAGCCACTATGAGAGAGCGGTCGTGGGCCACCAGGAAAGGAACACACTTTCTTCATGACTAAGCATCATAAGGTTTAGATTGTGTCAGTAATTTCTATTGTAACTACCCTCACCAGTCTAGTTGTGGAGGGTGCTTCTTAATAAAAATTTAGTGTGTCACTTGTGTTTGTTAGTTAGTTTGTAAACAACCCTCAACAGTCTATTTGAGGAGGTAGCTCTATAATTTATGTGTGTATGTTAGTTTCTCCATCTTATTAAGCAACGTGTTCCATAATAAAAGCACTAACTTTCATTGTAGTTGTAGAGGAAAGATTCTGATCCGGATTATTTTTAGAACTAAATGAAAGCAGAGATATTACAACAAAATACACATAAAAATTTCCATAAAAAGAGAAATACAACAATACATGATTTATATTAATGAAATAAATGTACAAAGACCATAAAAATATAGAGTGGAAGACTCGCTAGAATGGTTACATTTTTATCTCTGAGAAGAGATTTGACGACCACCCTCATTCACAAGAACATCATTACAATGAGGATCTGAAGGCCTTTTTTATGATAAATATGAATTCCAGAACCCTAGACATCCAAAAATCTAACCCTAGAAGATGAAGCGCCAAAAGTCATGTGGGCCTTGTTGGGGTAAGTTAGTACATTAACTTCCTGGGGTCGTAACTTTTGCATACGATCTCCATTTTAGGCATGTGATATCTCGTTGGAAAGGCATTTTTGAGAACTACGCACTATTCCATAAAAATTGGACTTTGTCTACAATTTGACTATGGAAATCCAAGAAAACACTACTTAGATCCCCAAAACGACCCTCGAAGTACAAAAAGATGTACTCACATAGAAACTTCCAAAATAAGACAGTTGGAATAGGTGGGAGGCCATCAATATCCACATGGAAGTTATATAGGGCTTCAAGACAACCCTATCACTGTAGTGATATATAGGTCTACCGAAGTAGGTTTCTCCATAGGGAGGATTCTCTATAGCCTCGCCGAAGTTAAATATCATGGTAAAGTTCCAGCTACAATGACAAAGTATCGACAATAGGGATGGCATAAAAATTAATGCCTGTAAAAGAAACAATTGATTACGGTAGCAACGATCCATTGTTGAAGATAGAATGCTAGATCGAGCACAACAATAATGATCAAATGCTAAGGTTTCAAATGGAATAGAGGAAAAAACGCAGAGATCAAACTCTTGGGCCTTGACACCGACGGACTGCAGGCCTAGCATATAAGTACAGCCGAAGATATAGTGATTGGCACCCATAACTCGGAATATTTCACACTTCTGTGGCAATCCTCAATCGGGTAGAATGACACATGAAAAATTCCATCCCTGTTGGATCCATGTGGAAACTATGTTGGAAATAGTAGGATTTAGTTTCAAGGAATTGGCCCTTTTTCTATAAAAATAATGGGAGTATTGTATACAGATATAGATGGTTTAATTTGAGTGTGCAATCAAAATTGGTTACTCCATTGTATTGTGTACCTAAATATTGGTTTGTTAACCAAATTCTTATAAAGATAAATGGAAAAAGAACAATTAATTGCTGATTTGACTCATTATTCCACAATTTAGGTAAATATTGGTTTGTTAACCAAATTCTTATAAATATAAATGAGAAAAGAAAAATTAATATATGATTTGACTCATTATTCCATTACTTGAGTTTACTCAATATTTTACCCTTCACTCTCCTTAAAGGGTTAGGGAGGTTAGGACCCTAACATGTCCTCCCCTTTAAAAAAACAACAATCATTCTCAAGATTTGACATATGGAAAGCGCTCCAAAATGGATATTGGTTCCCATGTGGTATTCTATGGTTGTGTTTCCTTTTATTGTATTAAAACTTCCCTAATATTTCACTTGGTGAGATGAAGCTCTGATTTGTCAAGGATGGTCTCTAGTTGCAACCAAATGGAGCCTTCTTATCCAATTCAGAAAGACTAGTTTGAACACGGAAACTCGATCCATCAATTTTATTTAAGAAAGAGACATGGCTTAGAAGTGCTAATTTGTAATCGAGTGGCCCAATAGTTTGACGATCGTATAGGGGCCGTAAAAAAATGGAGTAAGCCTTTGGTGGTCTTATTGGATGGATTTATTCTTATACGTGCAATGCTAATCATCTTGTTGATTCATCCAATTTTGATCCATGAATAGATTATCTTTGAGAGTGAGTAGAATGTCATCTAGAGGCGTAAATATTTTTTCAACCTATAGTACCTTGTAGACACCTTGTAGATAAGCTAATATGGATGTAGGATTTTTTCCATAGACTTCCTCAAATGTAGTCATACCAGTGGAACCATGATAAGTTCTATTGTACTACCATTCATCTAGGGATAATCATTGAACCCATTGAAAATATTGCTATGAAGTGAAGCACCTAAAATATGATTCCAAACACTTGTTGATAGATCAAGTCTATAGGCACTGCTAAGATTCAATTGTTTTCCTTGTAGCGTAAAAAATTAATTCTATAAGTTATTAGTGAAATTTGGATCACGGCCCATGACAACAGATTGTGGCATACCATGTAGTTTTAATATGTTATCCATGAAGACTTGAGAAACCAATAAATATTTTTAGGGGTGTCGGAGGGAACACAAATGAGCATGTTTGGAAATTCGATCAACCACAACCACAACCATAATCAATGATTTATTTCCAAATGTGATAGAAATTTTTTTATCCAAATAGTAGGTGGAATATGTAAAGGTTGTACTGCACCTGTGGTATTCACTCTTTCTCCCTTGTGTCTTCACTATTTATCCCTTGGGTCGTTGGAAAATTTCTCATTCAACCACAAAAGTGTCGATGTTCAAGCCTTCCCAAAAGATGGAACATTTGATTTGTTCATATGATTTATGAAAGCAAGAATGACTTGTTTTTTGTGATGCATGGAGTTTAGATTCCCAAAAGAAGGAACATTTGATATGTTGATATGTTTTATGAAAGAAAGAAGGATTTTTTGTTGGTGATGCATGGATTTTAGATATAAGAGTGGATTTAAAATTAGACTACTTGATCATATACAGATTCCCTTTATATTGGATCCCATAATTGTACCAAGTGTATCTAGGAGTCTTATTATAATCATGATGAATTTGTTGGACAAGGTTGAAAATCTTGGGATTAGTGAACAATGTGTTGCACACTTCTTTCATCCAATCAGTTACAATGAAGGAGAGTGGCAAGAGGGACCCTTCATCTTCATATTTTCTAGAGATAGCATCAATGCTCACATTCTCCTTATCTTTCTTTTAAATGGTCTCGTAATCATAATCTAACACTTTGGTAACCCATTTTTATTCTTTTGGTTATAAAATCATTTGCTCCAAAAAGTATTCAAGGCTAAGATGATCATTTTTAGTTAGGAAATAATGTCCAAGAAAGTAAGGATATTAGATATCCATGGCCAATTGAAATGAAATTTGAGGTTTTAGCAGATTTGGTAAAATATTCAAATAGTCCATTGTTGTCAACCAGTGGAGAGGCTTACGAATACCAAGGAAAGTGGAATTTAATATTTGAGATGTGGAATTTAATATTTGAGATATGGATTTCTCATGTCAATTTCTCTGTTGCACACAGACTATAGTCTTCTCTGAAAGTAATATTCATGAAATATGACATGAATTTTATCTCTTAATAATTTCTAGGACAACGTAGAGAGTGTACATATAGTGAGTTAGTCACTTTGTTTAAGATTTGAAGGGTTAAGAATCAATTAGAGGAAATTTGTTGTGCATTTAACATAGATCAAATGTTGTTGTCAAAAATTTTACAAAGGCCATTTTTTTGCTATAGCAAATTTTGAAGCTTCTGCAACATGAACCTCTGCTACAAAGGTTTGTACTCCACTTGATTTTTTTTAGGAATGTCAAAGTTTGGATGAAGAAAATCCTAATGTCCATGGGAGAAGTTGGAATGCCTATAAACTCTTCCCCAAGTCATTTGATAAACCTTCAAAATTGTTGTATGTTCTGTTCAAAGAGAATAATATGTTGTTTTCTCAGCAAAAAATGGAAAATGATAAAAACCTGAGGTTCCTCAATCCATAAATGATTGTAGGTTATTAAAAAAAAATGGATATTTTCGAAACTTTATTATCTTCATGAATTTCCATGGATTGTGTCAGGGAAGCATAAAGAGAGACATCTAGGTATGGTTTTTTTTTGTATGTCATATAAAATTTGTGGTACATTTATAGTGGAGTAGAGTCTAGGTGTGAGGAAAAAATAGTTATTGGATGAAGGAACTCCCATATTTGGGCTAGAATACGACTCATTTCCAATATTTCAATTGATGGAAGAGGAGCTTTGATGATAAATTAGACAATAAAGGTATATAGAGTGTTGAAAATGTTATTAATGAAAAATTAGAAATTGGAAAAGGTTGGTGAAGAGGAAATCACTGTAGAACAATGTGTCACCAGTTGTGTTGAATTTATACAAGATGGGATTATATTTTTCACTATGAGAGCTAGGTTCCATGAACATTACAACCATTTGAAAATTGTGCGAGCTAGGTTCCATGAACATTACAACCATTTGGATATTGCATATATTTTTCAAGCTATTGTGTAGAATGTTAGCATGTAGGTTAACATTTGTTATACAATCATGAAAAAAATTTCAAATGTTATAATGTAAATTTAGTTTTTATTAGTATTCTTGACATAAAAAAAAAATTAATCAAATGAAACAATGAGATAAGTCCTAATGAAATTTTAGCTACCTAAAACCAAAATGTGGAGCATTGTAAGTATTTAATAAATCTTCTATAAGATGAATCTATGCCTTCATACACTTTTTGGATAGAGACTCAATATTCCTCAGCTCCTTTTGGTGGACACTATGGGCACTACTTGGCTGCCAGCTTAAGGTCTCCACCGCCTTCCATCCTCAAATAGATGGACAAATGGAGGTAGTAAATCATGTGTTGGTACATGCTCTGCGCACGCATTTCACACGTAGCTGGGATACTTATTTACATATTCTGCAGCACAATTACAACAAGACAACTCACTCAGCTTTTGGCTTCTCTCCTTTCGAAGCGTTTCTTTGTTTTCAACCCACTTCTCCAAATGAGTTTCCTCTCACTCTGGATCTACAAGGAAAAGATCACCAACAAAGGGAACAAATATCATCCCAACAATTCCTTCAACAACTTGCACACTACCAAACTCAAATAGTTGAAGATTTGAAATCTTCTCAAGAAAGACAAAAGAAGATGCATGAAAAGCATCATACACCTCTTTCCTTTCAGCATGGGGACCTTTTTTGGCTACAATTAGACAAGAAAAGTTTCAAAGGTCAGCATCATAAGATGCATCCTTTTTGTTATGGCCCCTATATAGTTCTAGAACGCATTGGAGAAAATTCCTATCGATTGGACGTCCCTCCTCACTTGGGCATACACAATATCATTAATGTCAACAATCTAAATCTATTTGTTCCACCACTCTTGGACAATCCAGTCACCATCACTCATCCCATGGACAACATTCCATATTTTCAATTGCCCCTACTACACGATACCATTCTCCAGGGAACTTGTATTTAAGGTAAATGTTGACGAATATAATAAATATCTAGTTGTTAAGTATAGAGTGGGTGTGTTCTCGCTCCATCTTGGAGCACTTGATACACTTCAGGATGTGCAACATCTCTTCTGCAATTTATTTAATCTAGAAATTAGTCGCCTAGATAGATTTTTCTGATTTTTGCAGTGACCTTTGACACAATTCATCTCTGTCTTCAACGCCCCCAAAAGGAGAGACAGATAAGTTGTAATGGGAGAAGTTGCATATAAATATCAACACAATCATAAATCTTGTTGTGCTACTACTCTATTATATATTTTCCATCTCAACAATTGGCTCAAGTATTCATATTTTGTAGAACTTCCTTTGTTAACATGAGTATATGTTCAAGATTCCCCTTACTCTCGATATTTCAAGGTCTTCACATAAACAACAAGAAAAACACACATCTTAGATTTATACCCACACTTTCTATAAACTCCATCTTTAGGTAGCAACGACATTACCAACTACACTAGATCATGCAAAACAAAGGCTTGATTAGCTTCACACGCCATTGTTCTTTCGTCTAGAAGCTCGTGTGTGGCTCTTGGGAGACAAGCACTGATGCAAAGGAAAACATAATTAGATGCGCCCACTCGGATATGGTCCTTTTTATCATGCAATTTGTACTTTCCCAAATTCCAAAGGAAAGTGAACAATAAATTGGGGTAATAGGAGGTTGTCCTATCACTGTCACCTAAACAAGAAACCTCTATCTCTTTAGGGATAGTTCCCTAGAAGAGACGCCCCTGGTGACCTAGGGTTTTGAGAAGGATAAGGTAATAGTATCAAGAAAGTTATTCCCATCTCAAAAATCACTCTGAACAGAAAGTCCCAATGGTTTTAATAATATGAAGCAAAGTATTCCTTAAGTGTACCTGTTGAGAACAAGAAAACAAGAAAAAACTATTTGCAAGTAAAAGTTGATATTAGTGCTTCGTGAAACCTTGGACTTTTTATAAAAGAAATAAGCTAATATAAAAGATGAAGATGCAGAAATTTATAAAAAAAATGTATATATAATGATAGGTTCACAATTATGACTTAAACAAGCTTCAATAATGACCCAAAATTATAACCTAGAATTGCCAATATGCTAGCATTTGTCAAAAGCAAATAAGGCAATGTAAAATCAACTTTAGCACTTGATTTTGGGATCTTTCACTATTGTCATATATGGTTGTATCTTTATTTTGTAATAGAAGCAAGATTTTTGTTAAGTTATTATAATATAAGGTTAGGAATGGTTAGCAATGAGCTTGAAGTAGATGGTCTGAAGGTGGTTTTCATTAATCAATCAAATGTAAGGTATAAACTAGTGCCTTTAGGGTTAATGGACTCACTTTTGCAGCAAAAATATTGAGCAAAACGAAATGATAATAATTGAACTAAATACAAGAGGGAGGATGGTTGAGGTGTTGGTAACCCAAGGCCTCAATCATCCAAAACCCTAGAAGGAAAATGACCCCTAGTAAGTAGCTAACCCTAGGCTCTAGCAGTTATTCCTTCTTCTTTAGGTAAATATTGAAACAAATAAAAGATTAATGAAGCAAAGGTACTAGAGTGATACTAAGGTAGAGCTCTAGCATATGCTTTAATGAAGGTGTCTTCTAGCAAAATCAAGTAGGTGGATAGCTATTGAGAGAAGGACAATAACATGTTCTTTTCTCCTAGGGTTTCACACTAGAAATTTCATAATCTTAATAAATGCAAAGTAAATATACCATAACCATTCAAAGAAATATGAATTGCATGTTTTCACTTACATTCACCAAGAATAATATAGTCACTATCCCTTGTTGAAGACTCTCGACCATGAAAATGCCAAAAATCACCAATAAAAGCTCCCTCCAAGAGTTGTGCACCAGTTAGTTTAGCCAATAAGCCTTAAAAGAGGCCAAATTTCATAAACCACACTTGTGTGATTGAAAGATGATGAAAAATACAATGGATTTTTCCCTTATTTATACAATTCAAATGACCTTTAATTACAATTTAAGTCAAAAAAGGCCGACATGGCCACTTACATGAAAAAATCCAATTTTTTACATAAAATTAACAAATTAAACCCTAAAAAGTGCAGAAGAGGTGACATCGTGCCCTCCTAGAGTGATGTTGGGCCTCGTAAGTGAGACAGTGGCCTCCATGAGAAAAATGTTAGGCCTTCCAAGGCCTCTGGATCATGTCACACGTGCCACTTGGCACACGACTGCCTCCATCATGTTCATCTAACATTGGGTGACATCAAGGGCCACAAGGGTGACTTCATGGGCCTCTCAAGGCCAATGTTCAGGGGGGAAGGAAATACCCCCTAGGGTCGAGGCCTGTCAAGGTGCCTCCAGTGGAATGTAATTATTTTTCTCTAGTGCAAGCCTCTGGTATTTGTCTTCCCCTTGTTGAGGTCTCAACATCCATCTTGTGGGATTTTATCCCTATGGAGGTATGAGCTAATAATATACCCATATGTACCTGTACATCGAGCATGGTCCTACAATAACAACAAGTACGCCCTCCATGGGTTCATAATTCACAAGGATCATAGCAATGTCAATCACATCTAATAATCAAGTTATCCAAACATGTGCATAAAACCCCCATTTTCCTAGACAAGTGCTCAAAGACATTATGTTATTCTACAAGTCAGGTTTGGAGAGGATTCCATGACATCCTATTGGGATAATTATCCTTAGGTGTGGGGTGTTTTGAGGTGAAGGCCAATCTAGTTCATGTAAGTGCATGAGATGGTGTGGTGGATGTTTGGGCAAGGGGTGTAGTGATGACAGTGAAATGTAGGTCTTACATGTGGGTGCCTCTGAAGAGGGTGAGATGCACCTTGTCATGGATGCAATTTTTTCCTATCCCATTCAGTACCTTTTTACTCTTTGTCTTATTGTTTTTTTCTTTCAAGAGAATAGTTGGGGACACTGGTGTGGTGTGGTGACTAGTGGTGACAACATTACCCACAAGAATTTTGCGGAGATGAGAAGGCTAGCTTGTGATGAGACACCCTTTCTCTTGGATATTCCACCAAAATCCACTACCCTCATGTGGTGACCAGATGACTAGTAGTGTCATACAACTACATTCGCGTATACCTAATAGGTTGTTTCGTGATGAGACCCCCTATCCACCAACTAGTTCTTGAGTTTTATCTTTTTATGGGACCCCCCTTTTCTTGTTAAGAATCATTTTATTACTTTCTCGAGGATCCCTAGGCGAAGAATCTCAAGGTTTGATCTTTGGATTTTAAATTTTTCCAACCACTTTTACCCTCTGGGCCTTTATCCCCTTCTTCCCACAAGGCAAGGTACAACCCTTACTAGTTTTCCAAACCCAATGCCCGAACTAATGTAAGGAAGAGATGAGAGGGAAGATGATGAAAATTTATAAGTATGGAAGGAATGAACGGTGATATTTCATAAACCCACCCAGTGGCAACTCACTCCTAAGAGAACCAACTTGCTAGGGAATTCTATCATCCCCCCCAGGTATGGACAAGTTAAAATGCATAATGTACAAGAAAACGTCATGAAGCAAAAGAGAATTAAATGCACATATTCAAATGTTTTGAGAATCAGAGTGACACATACAATGATACCCAAACTCATTACCTCATGGAGCAACACCCACTTCTACTTCAAAACCATGCCAATGGGATGAATGTTGTTGTTGCTCACAGAATGGAGGCGTTGAAGAAGAAAGGATGGGCCCTCCAGGTCCAAGCTCAAGTCAATATGACTCTCAGAACTCCATGTCTAGGAGCTATGGTCCTCAAGACATAATATTCTTAGTTATCCCTAGGATAGGGGATAAGATATAGCTCCAACTCGGGGACATGTGCTCACCGTAGAGCACATCAGAACCTCAACGTCTCTAGTATGAGTTGTGATCTGCTAGATCTCAATAGAAAGGATTAGTAATCATTTGGGGTGGTGATATCACCCCTGGATCATATATGATAAAATCAAATATGAGTAAGCAATCATATATACAAATGGAAATACAACTACTCTAGCATGAAATGCATATGGTATATACAATGAATGCAAAATGCCTAC
>ML813410.1:7459-18228 GCA_009831015.1 Picea engelmannii | reverse complement strand
GGGGTGTAGTGATGACAGTGAAATGTAGGTCTTACATGTGGGTGCCTCTGAAGAGGGTGAGATGCACCTTGTCATGGATGCAATTTTTTCCTATCCCAATCAGTACCTTTTTACTCTTTGTCTTATTGTTTTTTTCTTTCAAGAGAATAGTTGGGGACACTGGTGTGGTGTGGTGACTAGTGGTGACAACATTACCCACAAGAATTTTGCGGAGATGAGAAGGATAGCTTGTGATGAGACACCCTTTCTCTTGGATATTCCACCAAAATCCACTACCCTCATGTGGTGACCAGATGACTAGTAGTGTCATACAACTACATTCTCGTATACCTAATAGGTTGTTTCGTGATGAGACCCCCTATCCACCAACTAGTTCTTGAGTTTTATCTTTTTATGGGACCCCCCTTTTCTTGTTAAGAATCCTTTTATTACTTTCTCAAGGATCCCTAGGCGAAGAATCTCAAGGTTTGATCTTTGGATTTTAAATTTTTCCAACCACTTTTACCCTCTGGGCCTTTATCCCCTTCTTCCCACAAGGCAAGGCACAACCCTTACTAGCTTTCCAAACCCAATGCCCGAACTAATGTAAGGAAGAGATGAGAGGGAAGATGATGAAAATTTATAAGTATGGAAGGAATGAAAGGTGATATTTCATAAACCCACCCAGTGGCAACTCACCCCTAAGAGAACCAACTTGCTAGGGAATTCTATCATCCCCCTCAGGTATGGACAAGTTAAAATGCATAATGTACAAGAAAACTTCATGAAGCAAAAGAGAATTAAATGCACATATTCAAATGTTTTGAGAATCAGAGTGACACATACAATGATACCCAAACTCATTACCTCATGGAGCAACACCCACTGCTACTTCAAAACCATGCCAATGGGATGAATGTTGTTGTTGCTCACAGAATGAAGGCGTTGAAGAAGAAAGGATGGGCCCTCCAGGTCCAAGCTCAAGTCAATATGACTCTCGGAACTCCATGTCTAGGAGCTATGGTCCTCAAGACATAATCTTCTTAGTTATCCCTAGGATAGGGGATAAGATATAGCTCCAACTCGGGGACATGTGCTCACCGTAGAGCACATCAGAACCTCAACGTCTCTAGTATGAGTTTTGATCTGCTAGATCTCAACAGAAAGGATCAGTAATCATTTGGGGTGGTGATATCACCCCTGGATCATATATGATAAAATCAAATATGAGTAAGCAATCATATATACAAATGGAAATACAACTACTCTAGCATGAAATGCATATGGTATATACAATGAATGCAAAATGCCTACCTACTTACCTCTAGTTACCTATTGGTTGAATTCTAGGCATAGTGAAGTAGCCAATGAAACCATACTAGAAATGTCTCATAATACGCATCTTTGTGCTTCATCATAAACCAAAACAATGATAAGTCAAGCAAAAAAATAACATGAGTTAGAAAATGTATCATATCATCGGAAATCGTAAAGTCTAGATCATGGAGGCGGGAAGGAGGGACAAAATCATGCAAATTCAAAACTCTAGGAAAATGCTCAATCCATCTAAGAAAGGGATCCTGAAAAATCAAAGGTTCAATAGACTGACTCAAAGAGATTGAAGGTTGGCTACCTTGGATGTCTTCATAATTTGAGGTCTGGGAAGGAACTAGAAGGAACCTAGGGGATGACTGCCAATTTCTTAAGGGAAGGCTGGAAAATTGAGACAACAAACTTCTTCTTCGGGTATGACTGAAAATCATTAGGAGAACATATCGCAAGGTCATCCTTGGGTGTCTGAAAAAAAATTGTAACCATATCATCTCCTTGTTTCCAAATGTCAAATTTATTAGTAACCTCATATGATAATGGTAAAGGAAACTTTTGGAAATGACCCTCAAAGTCTTAAATGGGATCCCCATCATATCCAATCATATCCCATTTACGCTTTTCGACATGTATGAATTCATCAATATTATAAACAAAGTCACCATATTTATCATAACATGAAGGGCTTAAAACATCGAGCACTTCTTCACTTTCCACATCATAAAACAAATCATCATAAAAAATTTGGAAAGGAAAATAACTCACCATGCTTACTTCTTCTTGTGTAGGAGCTTAAAGGATTTGGATAACTTCATCAAATGGAAGACTTGCTTCTACATATTCAACTTTATAATATAGATGATCTACCTTGTCCAAGGGTTCCATTTTTTCTTCATTCTATAAATCATAGAATAAGGTATTATCAAAAACCTGAAAAGGAAAGTGACTAACCCCATCCTCTTCTTCTTGTGCAGGAAAAATTGGATTTTGAGTGGCTTCATCAGAGGGAGGAGCACACATCAATGCTTCATCATCGTGTTTGATATCTTTAGGCTCTCGCTCTTTAACCATGTCTTCATCATCCTCGGAAGAAGAATCAGTAATCCCTTGTTCTTCCTCATGGGATTGGAAAATCTCATTAGGATCCTTCTCCTCAACCTCTTGTCAGTTGATGATTCATTCCCCTTCTTATTGGAAATTACCAATAAAGGTCTCAAGGGAAACTAATCTCTCCAAACTAAGAGCATCTGGGGTAGAGAGGTGTCTTTCCTTGGACAAGGAGATATTTCCCTCGATTTCTAAAGCCATGTTATGAGCTTCATGGAGCATTTTTGGGCCCTATTTATTGAGGGGAAACCCTAAATGCAGTAAGAGTGCATTGGTATATATATAAATGAGGTACTTGTCTTTAGGATGATGGATTCTAGGAATTTGATATAGAAAGATCTCAAACCTATCCTGGAATTCCCTTATAGTCTTATTCTTGATTTGTTTTACATGCTCGAGTTCTTTTAGTAGCATTTGGATATCTTCCAACTTAATACCCCATCTCTTGATAAATGTTTCTTCCAATTGGTCCATAGATGTGATTCTAGTATCAGGGAGTTCGTCATACCACTTCCTAGCATTTCCATGAAGAGTGGCAGAGAAAATTTTCATTGCCAAATATTCAGCATCATCATTGATAGGGTGAAATTGAAATAAATCCCAAAAATCACCCATGTGATTGTCAACTCTAACCAAATCACTACCAGTGAATCTAGGGAACCATTTTTCATACCTCGGGGGCATTTGTCGATGGTATCCTGGTATTTTACTCATTTCTAAGGGTTTGAAATTTCCAGGGTCCCATTGAGAAGCCATGGTTGTCTTTTTCATTAGTGGATTCGCGATATAATCCTTCTAGGGATCATCAAAGAGACAAGAGGGAATCAACCTCAGTGGCATCGCAAGGTAATCTTTGTAAAATAAATAATTTTGAGGAAAGGCTTACCGAAAAGTGTCGTCTTTGAAAAGAATTGACTTAGTGTTCCCTGACAGTGGTCCCAAAATTTTATCGCGCAATTTGTTCTTGCCAAAAAACCAAATTCAAGTGAACAATAAATTGGCATAACAAGAGGTTTTCTTATCATTGTCAACTAAACACGACACCTATTTCTCTTTAGGGGTATTTCCCCATGGGAGACGTCCCCGGTGACCTGGGGTTTTGAGAAGGATAAGGTAATAGTATCAAGAAAGTTCTTCCCCTATCACAAGTCACTTTGATAAGAAAGTCCCAATGGTTTTAATAAGATGAAGAAAAGTGTTTCTTAAGTGTACATGCCCAAATCAAGACAACAAGAAAAAACTATTTGCAAGTAACAATTTATATTAGTTCTTTGTAAAACCTTGGACTTTCAATAAAAGCAATAAGATAATATAAAATATAAATATACATAAATTTATAAAAACAATGTATATATAATGATAGCTTCACAAATATGCCTTAAACAATATTACATAATGACCCAAAATGATAACCTATAATTGGCAATATGCTAGCATTTGTCAAAAGCAAACAAGGCAATGTAAAATCAACTTTAACACTTGCTTTTGGGAGATTTTACTATTGTCATATATGGTTGTATATTTATTTTGTAACAACAACAAGAATGTTATTAAGTTATTCTAATCTAAGGTTATGAATGGTTATCAAAGAGCTTAAATTAGATGGTTTGAAGGTTGTTTTCATCAATCAATCAAATGTAAGGTATAAACGAGTGCATTTAGGGTTAATGGGGTCACTTTTGCAGCAACAATATTGAGAGAAAAGAAATGATAATAAGTAAACTAAATACAAGAGGGAGGATGGTTGAGGTGTTGGTAACCCGAGGCCTCAATCATACAAAACCCTAGAAGGAAAACGACCACTAGGAAGTAGGTAACCCTAGGCCCTAGCGATTTTTCATTCTTCTTCAGGTCAATCTTGAAACAAATAAAATCTTAATGAAGCAAAGGTACTGGAGTACTACTAAGGTAGGGCTCTGGCATATGCTTCAATTAAGGTGTATTCTAGCAAAATCAAGTAGGTGGATGGCTATGAGAGAAGGACAATAACTTGTTCTTTTCTCCGAGGGTTTCACGCTATAAATTTCCTAATATTAATAAATGAAAAGTAAAGATACCATAAACATTCAAAGAAAGACAATTTGCATGTTTTCACTTACATTCACCAAGAATAATTTAGTCACAAGCCCTAGTTGAAGACTTTCCACCATGAAAATGCCAAAAATCACCAATAAACACTCCCTCCAAGAGTTGTGCACCAGTTAGTTCAGCCAATAAGCCTTAAAAGAGGCCGCATTTTAGACCTCACACTTGTGTGAGTGAAAGATGATGAAAAATAAAAGGTATTTTCCCCTTATTTATACAATTCAAATGGCCTTTAATTACAATTTAGGTCAAAAAAGGTTGACATGACCACTTACATCAAAAAATCCATTTGTTTACATAAAAGTAACAAATTACCTAAAAAGTGTAGAAGAGGTGACGTCATGCCCTCCTAGGCTGACGCTTGGCCTCATAAGTGAAACATTGGCCTCCATGAGAAAAATGTTAGGCCTTCCAATGCCTCTGGATTATGCCACATGTGCCACTTGGCACAAAACTACCTCCATCATGTCCATCTAATGTTGGGTGACATCAAGGGTCACAAGGTTGATTTCATGGGTCTCTGAAGGCCAACATTTAGGGGGAAAAGCAAGACCCCTTTGGATCTAGGCCTGCGAAGGTGCCTCTCGTGGAACATCCTTCTTTTTCTCCAATGCAAGACTCTGGTATTTGTATGCCTCTGGCTAGGGTCTCAACATCCATCTCGTGGGACTGTATCCCTATGGAGGTTCGAGCTAATCTTATACCCATATGTACCTGATCATCGGGCATGGTCTTGCAACAACAAAAAGTACGCCCTCCATGGGATCATAAGTCACAGGGATCATAGAAATTTCAATAACATCTAATAATCAAGTTGTCCAAACATGTGCATAAAACCCCCCTTTTTCGAGATAAGTTCTCAAAGACGTTATGTTATTCTACAAGCCAGGTTTGCAGAGGGTTCCATGATTTCCTATTGGGCTAATTCTTCTTAGGTGTCGAGTGTTTCCACATGAATACCAATGTAGGTCATGTAAGTGCATGAGACGATGTGGGGGATATTTGGGCAAGGGGTGCAATGATGATAGGGAAATGTAGATCTTGCCTGTGGGTGCCTCTGAAGAGGTTGAGTTGCACCTTGTCATGGATGCATTTTTTTCCTATACCATTAAATGCCTTTTTAATATTTGTCTTATTTATTTTTTCTTTCAAGAGAATAGGTGGTGACACTTCCCTATCATGGTGACGACTGGTGACAGTGTTACCCATAAGCATTTCACGGAGATGAGAAGGTTGCCTCGTGAAGAGACCCCATTTCTCTTTGTTATTCCACCAAGAGCCACTACCATGGTGTGGTGACCATATGAATAGTAGTGTCATACTGCTACATGCCCATGGACCTAATAGGTTGGCTCATTATGAGACCCCCTATCCACCAACTAGGTCTTGAGTTTTATCTTTTTATGGGTTCCCCCTTTTCTTGCTGAGAATCCTTTTATTTGTTTCTTGGGGATCCTTGTGTGAAGCATATCAAGGTTTGATATTTGGATTTTAACTTTTTCAAGCTACTTTTACCCACTGGAAATTTAGCCCCTTCTTCCCACAAGGCAAGTTACAACCCTTACTAGCTTGGAAAACCCAAATGCCCGAACTAATGTAGGGGATATATGAGAGGGAAGATGATGAAAAGTGATAAGTATGGAAGGAATGGAGGATGATTATTCATAAAACCACCCAATGGAAACTCACTCCAAAGGGAACCAACTTGCTAGGGAATTCTTTCATCCCCCCCAGGTATGGACAATTTAAAAGGAATAATGTCCAAGCAAACATCATCAAGCAAAAGAGAATTAAATGAACATATTCAAATGTTTTGAGAACTAGAGTGACACATACCATGATACCCAGAATCATTACCTCGTGGAGAAAGACCCACTCCTACTTCAGAACTAGGCCGATGAGATGAATGTTGCTCATGCTAATAGAATGGAGGCATTGAAGAAGAAAGGATGGGCCCTCTAGGGCCAAGATCAAGTCAATATGGCTCTTGGTACTCCATGTGTATGGCATGCGGACCTCAAGACATAATATCCTTAGCTATCCCTAGGATAGGGGATAACAATCCTAACATAGTTCGAGAAGGCATTGGAGACAATGAAATGAAAATTTCCTCATTTGTTGGTGGAAGGAGGGACTCTTAGAGATCTAAACAGGGAGGAATTGGACCACCAAGAAGTGCACACCACTTCTTGATCCACAATGAGAGAGAGGTTTTGGGCCACCAGGAAAGGAACACACTTTCTTCACCATTAAGCATCGGAAGGTTTAGTTTATGTCAGTAATTTCTATTGTAACTACCCTCACTAGTCTAGTTGAGGAGGGCGCTTCTTAATAAAAATTTAGTGCGTCACTTGTGTAAGTAAGTTAGTTAGTTTGTAAACAACCCTCGACAATCTATTTGAGGAGTTATCTCTATATTTTATGTTTGTATGTTAGTTGGTCCATCTTATTAAGCAAAGTGTTCCATAATAAAAGCACTAACTTTCATTGTAGTTGCAGAGGAAACAGTCTGATCGGGATTATTTTCAGAATGAAATGAAAGGAGAGATATTACAACGAAATACACATAAAAATTGTCAGAAACAGAGAAATACAACAATACATGATTTCTATTAATGAAATAAATGTACATGGACCGTAAAAATATAGAGTGCAAGACTCGCTAGAATGGTGGAAGTTTTCTCTTAGAAGAGATTTGACGGCCACCCTCATTCGCAAGAATATCATTACAATGAGTCTCTGAAGGTATTTTTTATGATCAAAATGAATGCCAAAACCCTATACATCCAAAATCCTAACCCTAGAAGATGAAGCGCCAAAAGTCATGTGGGCCTCGTTGGGATAAGTTAGTACATTAACTTCTCGAGTCGTAACTTTTGGATACGATCTCCATTTTAGGGGTGTGATAGCCCATTGGAAAGGTATATTCGAGAACTACACATTATTCCATAAAAATATGACTTCATGTACAATTTGACAGTGGCAAGCCAAGAAAACATTGTTTAGAGCCCCAAAATGACCCTCGAAGTACAAAACGATGTACTCACATAGAAACTTCGAAAATAAGCCAGTTGGAATAGGTGGGTGGCCACCAATATCCACATGGATGTTGTGTAGGGATTCAAGGCAACCCCATAAGTCTAGAACCCACAATTACAAATGAATTTCTCCATTACAGAGAAACATGGTGAACTAAAAACTATTGAAATGAGCTAGTTGGAATTTGGAACAGGTGGGTGTCCACCAATATCCAACTAGATCAAAGTCGCCCAACTTAATAAAGGGTGCAGATCTATTACTAAATAACGAGATAGTCATTTCATGAAGTTTATCTTCTCTGTCTTTGTCTCTCTCATTTGACAGATGCTCAATTCATTTGCTTAACAATATTCATTCTTTCTTCGCTAGTGCGCCTTGATTATGTAGTGTACATCAGATCATCTTGCAGATCACTATATAGAATTTTGAAATTTTTTCCATAACCAATTCTATATATTTTAAATATGTAATTTAACAAAAATTATATTGAATGATATTTATAAATGTACTTCATAAATTAAAAAGATGGAGTATTTGCATCTTTATTTTTTATTTATTTTTTTTCAATTTATCAACATTACACATATACTTTATATTAAGCAATACTAGCATAAAATCATGTGAAGTTCAATGTATCATGAATTGAGAAGGATCGAATATCTTAAGGTGAAAACATTTTTTCAATTATTAAAACTTGAAAAAAGGTTTTCACCTAGTGATATTTGAGCCCTCATGGTGCATGATAAATTTGCACTTAAGATGGATTTATGCTAGTTAAAGTCCCAGTTTGATAATATGTCTCATTACATAATTCATTTAATAATATGTGATGATCATATATTTTCCTATAATAATAAATGTTCACTCTATTGGAATTCATTTTATTCAATTTTTATTTTGAATATTTGTGTACATTTTATTTCTATATTATATTCTTATTGTAATTACATTAGTTTTATTTTATTTATGTTTCTCCTATTTTGATTTACATTTTATTTCATGTTGTTTGATTTTGTGTAATATGATTACACTCACCTTCAACATACTAATATGGATACCTTCACATCCCTGAGGTGTAGGAAAGTTGGTGATGGAGTGTGTTGTTGAGGTACTATGTGATGTTAAAGTCACCGGTTCGAAACCTGCAGGAACAAAAAATCCATCCATGTTAAGGGTTGGTGTGGCTCAGGCCGGGTGCGATCCCCAGGTGATTTTGACGGCTTAGATGCCCCTGAGTCGCAGTTTCTCAACCACAGGTTAGTCCCACAAGTCATGGGAAAACTAACAAACAAACAAAAACAATATGGATACCTTCACCAAATAGTTGATTGAATCAATGAAACTTGTTTGTTTTAAAATATATTATCACTAAAATTAGTGTTCTATATCATTAAAACTAATCAATCAATTATTTTTTAATGTATAGTGGACATTAATGTACCAAATCAATTTATAATGTATTTTTTTATGTATAAGTATTTATATAAAGTTGATATTGAAATACTTTATTTATTATTRAATTGTTTTTGTTAWAAATATTTTTTTTAATGTCATATATATTATAGAAGAAAAAAATTACACAACYTCCTATAATACCTCAGTAAATATTTTAACTATAAAAACTTGTTTACTTTTAGTTACTTTACATATAAGTATTTTTGTATTTCTTATAATATCAAAAAATTAAAATATTTTTCTTAAACTATATATATATATATATATATATATATATATATATATATATATATATATATATATATATATATATATATATATATATAACTAACCAATTCTCCTTCAAATATTCTAATTGAATTATAAAAAGTAACAAAATATACCTTATACACAATAGCAACAATTTAAAATAATTCACATATTTATACACAATAACAATAATTTATATAAATAAATGAATAATTTAAAACAATTAATATGTTATACAGAATAACAATGAATTAACAATGATTTAAAATAATTCATAAAAAATAATGGAGGGATGGAACGTACCAAAGTTCACTACACCTTTAGTTGCACTATGTACAAATGCTCCACTTATTAAAATTAATTTGGCAGGGAATTTAATGTTTTTTAGATGTATTGGCTCTGTTTTTATTTGATCATGTTGTACTGAAAACCATGTTCGACAACACAAGTATTCCAACATAGGACAAACACCTTCAGTAACCACTCACATAACCAGATCAAAAATCAATACACCGATGTTTTCACGTGGTAAAAACCCTACGGGGAAACATCCACGGCCCCAGCCAACGCGACCACTTGGAGAAGTTTATTAATGCAAAGAAAAAGATTACAGAGAGATTTTGCAAGAGAGTTTCTCACAATCGATCATCAGAAAATGACCCTCCATGCTATTTAAATAGAGATCATGGACCAATCGAGTGTTAATCCACGAATCAATGGTCGTTAAGATCGAGGAGAGTATGAACCGTCGGATCACTCTATGTTGGGAACATATCATGACCGTCGGATTTCCTAACTACAAATGCACACTAATGCATACTAAAGAAAAACACTAAGAAACACACTTTTAGCTAACGACACATTAGACCAAGTAGATCTTAACTAACTCCTAAGTGTATAAATATCGTAACATCCCCCCTTAAGAACAACTTGGGATAGGATTGAAGGATTTACAATAGTGACACAATAGGAGAAGGAAGGAGGCATTAGAGTCTATCCCCCCTTAATGACAACTTCCTAAATGCCTAACATAGATCGAAGTTTGGAAAACTTTGCTTCTGCAAGCGACTTTGTGAATATGTATGTAAATTGATCTTATGTACTGCAAAAGAGCACTTCAATAACTTGATCATGAATGAGATTTATGATGAAGTGCATGTGTATCTCTATGTGCTTGTTGCGCTAATGTTGAACTAGGTCTTTGGCGATCTTGATCGCACTTTGATTATCTCACCAAAGGCTGGTTAGATATTGTTGCTGGAATACAAACTCTGAAAGGATCTGTCGAAGCCACAAGGCTTCCTAACTTGCATTAACCATTGCTCGGTACTCTGCTTCTGCTAAAGAAAGTGCAATAACCTATTGTTTCTTACAGGCCCAAGTGACAGGTCATGAACCAAGGCTAAAAACATAGCCTGCAGTAGACTTCCGATCATCAGGGTCACCGGCCCAATCTGAATCTGTGAAACCAACCAATAAAGGAGTCCCCCTTGAACTGTAATGTATCCCAAACTAAATTGTACCAC
>ML813409.1:103358-134218 GCA_009831015.1 Picea engelmannii | reverse complement strand
TAGATGCGTTTGAAGAAGGTAACATGGCCAATATATTACCTACCATCAAAATCAACATTTCGGTCAAACCCAATGTCATGGAAGAAATCACCCTGGGGGAAGCATGCTCCCTAGAGGAAATCATAGCGTACAAATCCTTATTCTAGGAATATCGAGATGTGTTTTCCTGGTCATACACTGAAATACCAGGGTTAGACCCAACCATTATTGAACATCGCATTGATACTTGTCCTGACGTTTCCCTTGTCTGCCAAAAGAAACACCCCCTTCACCCATCCAAATCCATGGCGATCAAATATGAGATCGATAAAATCCATACAACTGGCTTCATATACTTCATTGCATACACATCCTAGGTTTCCAACCTTGTTTCGGTCAATAAAAACAAGGCACCGTTTGGATTTGCACTGACTTCCGTGACCTCAACCAAGCTTGTCCCAAAGACAACTTCCCTACTCCCTTTATCGATCAAATTATCGATGCTTGTGCCGGTCATGAATTCCTCTCCCGCATGGAAGCATTTTCTGTCTATAATCAGATCCACATTCGACAGAAAGATCAATACAAAACTTCCTTTACAACCCCATGGGGCACCTTTGCCTATTGCATTATGCCCTTTGGCCTAAAAAATGTCGGAGCCACTTTTCTACGCGCAATGATGTACGCCTTCCACAATATTGCTCACATCATCCTTGCCTACTTGGATGATCTCACCACTCGATCCAAGAAATGTTCCCAACACATAGAATACCTATGGATCATCGTTGAACACTACCGAAGGTATAACATACAACTCAAACCGCTAAAATGTGTCTTCTGCATCACTGTGGACCACATGTTGGGATTCATATTATCCCATTAAGGTATCACCGTAGACCCACTTAAAGTTCAGGAAATCAATGAGATCCCCCCCTCCTAGGAATTTATGCTAGTTGCAAAGCCTCCAAGGAAAAGAAAAATTCTTGATACGTTTCATACCTGACTATGCCATTCATGCCCATGGGTTCCTATACTTGCTTCGCCGTGACATCCCTTTTCACTGGGACCATCATGCCCAAACCACTTTCAATTCACTAAAGGAGACCCTTAGAAAAGCCCCCTTGATCATTCCCCCAGACTATGATACGGATTACATACTCTATCTATCTGCCTCCGACGTCTCGGTTTCCAGAGTCCTCATTCAGGATGACTATGACCAATGCGAACACGTCATATACTACATCAACAAGAACCTCTCTGGGCCACCCCTCAAGTACAATCATGATGAGAAGTTATCCCTTGCAATCATTCTTGCAGTTCAAAATTTGTGCCATTATATATTTCTTCGTACCACCAAATTCATCATCGATTCCAACCCCATGCATTACCTATTGAGTCGTCGCGAGATCAATGGAAAATTTGCTTGCTGGATTGTCATCCTTCAAGAATACGACCTAGAACTTACCACCCCCAAGAGAAAGAAATCCCTCCTTCTTGTTGAACTCCTCGTAGAATTTCCCTCTGACTCTGTCGACCCCCTGATCAATGAAAACTTCCCGGACAAGCGTTTATTCCTCATCTCCTCCATAGACCCATGGTACAACGATATTTTGGTCTACTTCCGCACTCAAAATTTCGAGCCACACTTATCTTATGACGATTGTTGTCTCCTTCGACACCAAGCCTCATGATACCTCTTCATAAGAGACGTCCTCTACCATAGAGGTGTCAACACGCTTCTTAAATTTTGCCTCACCCTAGATGAGGTTGAGACAATTATGAATGATTTCCACAGTGGAGCATGCGTCAGTCATTTATCCGACATGCCTACTTCCCAAAATATCATTCAAGTAGGTTTTTGGCCTACATTATTTCATGATCGCATCCATGCAGTTAAAGGGTGCGACAAATGTCAATTGTATGCACAAAAGGCTCGGGCACCACCTGCCCTCTTACACCCGATAATCACGACCGACCCCTTTTGTAAATGGGGCATCAATTTCATGACATGAAATCCTTCATCCATTAATGGACACAAATACATAGTAATTGTCATTGAATACTTCACCAAATGGGCCGAAGAAATGCCCACGTTCAACAATACGACCGACACCGCGACACGTTTTTTCTTCAACCATGTCATCTCTCACTTCAGGGTCCCCCTATAGTTAGTCTCCTACCATGGCAAGCACTTGGAGAATGAAGTCTTCACAGAACTATCGGCCAAATTAAGATTCACCCATGAGTTTTCCTCACCCTATTACCCATAGTCTAATGGACAAGTCAAGGCTATCAATAAAGTGCTCAAAACTATGCTCCAACGCACCGTCGACAAAAAAAAAAGCAATTGGAACCATATTATTTTTCCAGCTTTATGGGCATATCGAAAAACCGTAAAAAAACCACCGGTTTCACACCCTTCCACTTGGTCCATGTCATCAAATCTGTCCTCTCCATTGAGTGTGAAATCCCAACACTGTGCATGGAAATCAAGCTCTTTCCCATTACACCGCCCCTGGAGAAACGACTGTTAGCTCTTGAATCTCTTGATGAATATCGACGGGCATCCTTAGAGAAAAATGAAGTAGCCAAAAAGTGGATCAAAGCCACCTTTGACCACCAATTTAACATTCAATCATTTACTGAAGGCGACCTCGTCCTTGTCTACGATATCGCCCATGATACTCTCGACCATGGAAAATTTGAATCCCTATGGAGGGGACCCTATGTCATCCACCATTTCCTTAGTAAGGGTGCCTACATCTTAATTCCCCCTGGAAGCACTACTCTCAAGGACCTAGTCAACAGGGCCTCCTTGAAGAAGTTCTACCCCTAAGTGTAACCACTTTACCTTAGGTTTTCTTTCTTTCCTAGTTGTTTTTAGTCTTTTTTACAATGAGCTCCCTCATTATATGAGCCTAATTCAGTACCCTTGTGTCAACATATGAATTCTTCATTCGCTTACCACATTGGGTATGCAGATGGAGCCAGCCGCTGGAGAAAGAATCTCGCCTCGGTCGCTTAGGACCTTTATACTCCAAACCATGTGGTGCTTCACTCTAGCGACATATTCCTTGGTCTTGCCACTAATAACCAAGCTAAATACACCATCGTCACCGACCTTCTCTCAGAAGATAGTCACCTTGGTATTCACTACCTCTGTGTGCTCTTATATTCCCATCTCATTGTCCATCAGCTGAACAACGTGTACAGTGTCTGTGATCCATGTCTTTATCGCAAGTACTTGCAAGTCAAATTGCTACTCCAAAATTTTGAGTCAATCACATTCACTCATATATCTAGGAACCACAACCAAATGACATATCACATAACTAATAAAGTACTAGATTGGCATTTATCAAACTAATCTACATGTGACATTCATCCATCACATGAAGTAAATGTACAAAAAAAAATAAAAATCTCATCAAATACAAAAACATATGTCCAAAACAAGTATACTCATATATATAGGTTGGTCATAAAAAAATACATGTGTTTTGGTACAAATACATATAAAAAATGCCTTAGCATCTCGGCTAGGCCCCCTCATCATACCTATCTATACAAAAAGTGGAGTTCATAGACTCCTACATCAGACCGTGCTTGCCTCAAATCTACTTATCACCTAGGGTAACCCTAGTCGTGGTACATCATCCCTGGTGTGTGGCACCCCCCCTGGAGGAATATCTATTGCCAGGATCCTCCCTGTCATAGTAGCTCCCACGATTACTTCTCATTGTGTCACCAACCTCCATCGTGGTCCTCACCAATACATATCTCTAGGACACCTTGGTCCCAGATCCACACCCATAGGTCCTCTGGAACTCCCTTTAGTACAACCTCAACATGCCTCTGCAACTCCTCCATCTCCTGTACATGAGCATCAAGCTCTACTCTCCCACGGATTTCAGCTGGCTCTACCTCTTTTGAATGAGCTGGGACAACCCCTAAATCATCATAATGTCATCATCTATAGACCTGCCTCCCCTCAGCCTGCTCATCTACCAGCCCCTGGGCCACATTTTCCTCGTGACCACTGGGTCCCACATCTGAATTACACAACCAATACAACTACATTGGTTCACATATATAGGTAAAACAATCAAAGACAAAAATAAAACTGCATTAATCACTAATACTCACCTCGACCATCCCAATCCTTCCTAAGAGGAAGGCGCATGTCTAGATGACACTGATAGTCCATCCCGTGACATGGAAACTTGTATAAAACCTCATGAGTCTTCCACTATAACCTCTCTAACAATGGGGTAAAGTATTGACCTACCGTACCTCCACCATGTCAGGGCATCAATTCTTACCACCTCATCATCCACAGATCCTACACCGCTAGCGGGTCCAAAATAGCCCGAGGGCATAACAATACAACCCTCTCAAACATGAAAGCATAGAGAACTGAACCAAAGGAAAAATCCCCACCCCTGGTTACCACGCATCAGTCCAGCTATGCCACTATACATGCCCACATCAATAAGGCCCATGAAAACATATGACCATTCATGGCCCTCTTAGAAACTCCCATCTACGCCCATGAAATACATTGGGTCTCCAATGATCGATATAAATACATCACCAATGCACAGAATACCCGGAGCTCCAAGTCATCAATTGAGTTGATTCTAATGGAGCCCCCACTCATCACAACTTCCCCTGAGTAATATCTACTGAGAAATGTATCCACATGCACCCCTGTCGGCATCCTCGAATTCTCTACCAATGCCTCCCCCTGGATCGAGAGATCAATAATAAAGTAGATATCTATATCTGCGGTAATCTGCAAATCTCACCCTCGCACCATGAAACACTGACGGTTGGGCTGCCACATCCATATGATGAAGTCCAAGAGGGGATCCTAGGTATGGATCAATGTGCAATCAAATAAGCGCAATAATCCCGCCTACGCCAAGTGTCATCTAATCGGAGCATCAATGCCCACCTCTCGCCTGAGAGACTCCTAGTCTCTCTCCCTCCACTAGACCGACATCCTATCTATCATATTGGTTACCTACATCCACAATACAAGGTACTCTGTTAGTTCCTCATCATGAAATACTCCAAACAAACATACAAACCCACTTGCACAACTGTTTTTCTAACAGTCACGCGCATCTGCGCGACTGCTCCATAAACAGTCGCTCTCATCCGCGCGACTGTTTCATGAAAAACTACTATCATCCACACGACTGTTTCATACACAGTCACGCACATGTGAGCCTGTGTTCCTCAAAAATTCGCACACATGTGCATGAGTGATCTTCCCATAGTCGCGCACATTTGTGCGACTATTAGTCAAACAATCGAGCGCAGATTCACCCCCCCTCCACACGGATGAAAACCCAAACCCTACACACATATGGGCATACGCCGATGATACATCTACACACTTCACACAGAATCAATCGTTAAACCCGCGTACATGGGTGTGAGGATCATTTGATATCCCACACAAATCTCCTACCCTAGCCAACAATTGGTCGTACGACCATCCATACAACCCCCTACCCTCCCAAAAACACACCTACACTATGCATGAGGTTTTGATGGATTACTCACGTCTCTCGCTACTCGAATCTGACCGCGTATTCTCTCTCACCGCTCAGAAGCATCCACATATCATCTCTCTGACCTCCACAAAAAAAAGTACAAATGAGGTGGCTATGTGGGCCCCATGCCCTTATATACGCCCTTTGGCCCAACTTCCCTCCATCCGTTTAGGAGCATTCGAGCCCCTTTTTTCACATCGCTTGCACCCATGGGATCCATATTCCCTCACCTTCACAACAATACTCTCATATTCTCTTTCCATTCTAGAGCCCCGAGGACCCCCTTTGGTTGCCCCAAGCATATGTACGCACCCCCTGTCCACATTTCATTCTCATGCAGCTGTTATACAAATGTTTTATTGTTAATAGATATGTTTCACGTCGAGTATTTGGTTTGAATGTGCAGGTCTTCATCCACGTCCCCTTGTCACGCCGACAGTTATAGCATCTCTCGCCTCCTCTAGGTATATATTTCTAATTCGCATACCATTCAACCCTCTATTCACAGTTTCGTTTACCAAACATTCCTTCAGACAATCATCCTTAGGTTTCCCCCACCCGACTCTGCGGTACCATCGCCTATGTTTTCCTTTCGGTACCGCCATCTGGTATCTCTCCCCCCCCCATGAGTTGTCCCACATTTATCTACCCCTTGGCATACTGACACTCATGTTGTTCTAACCATTAGGATTGGGAGTCCTGGTAGTGTTACATCCGAGAGAAAGAACCTCATATTTATTCCTCCTCATCATGATAACCACCTCCTAATGGACAACCCACCTTCTGATTCTCGGTTACATTTAATTCACCTCCGCATTCTCTTCAACCTTCCATACTATCTACCATCAATTGCTCATCAACAACATCACCCTCCATTGATCTACCTAGTACATAAACTAACCAATGGGGGGGCCATCCTTCACCCTTCTTTACTTTCTCCTTATATTGGCCAAGCCATATTCCACCGGGACACCCATTTCTGTACCTGTAATTTCAACCCCATTATTTATTCATTTGGTAATTGTAAAAAACATGTTTTACGTTTCAGCAAGTACAATAGATTTTGGCCATCGCACCTGATGGCATATTTTTTCCTCGGCACATTGCAACCCCTTTTACCCTTGGTTGGGGCATCTCATTACTCTCCCACCCTTTGCAAGACATTTGTATCCAAGCCAAAATGTTGATCACCATTAGACCTTTGTGTCCCCTATCACTCTGTATTTTTCCCTACGCTACATCCCCTTGTAGTTTCACCCCTTCAACACAATTTTACCATGTTTGGTCGTTCCCTTGATACCAGATAGTATATTATAGTTGTTTTCATCCATCGACATCCCCCAACCAAGGGAAGTTCTAGAATCCTATATATATTCCATACGTCATTCATGGTTATCTCCCCCTTTCCTGGTACCATTACAGTTTCTACCACCATGTTGATCACACCAGATATCTAGAATCCATTCGCTTCTGATCATCGAGTTAATTTTCATGTCGACCTCAACAAATTTCCAGAAAAGTGGCAGTATGTTGGTCCTCATTTCATTGATAATGAGTGGCCTTGGATGACATAGAGAGAGTCCTAATTTCTCTTTTATGTCATTGATCCCCATGACATCCGACTCCAGAAAATTCTCATGTCGCGATGGATCTTACTTGGCGACCATTGTAGTTTTCAGTAGCAGTCGAATACCTCTATGTTTGATTAGGCCATCAATGCCTCCGAGTCCCTCAGCACTTGGTTTAGAACCACCTCAGTCATCAGAATCATCATCGGTTGTCTATTTCTCCCCCGAGGGCACTACAAATATCTACTTCGTCAACACGTTCAGTTACTCTTGCCTTTCGATGATCTCATGATACGAACATGGGGCATGCCCGCCTCATTTGTACAAACATTTTTATTGTCATTTTTTTATACCCTACTATGTACTTATTTGACGTCCTCTCTCCCTCTGACGAATAACTCTTGATGCTCCCCACGTGCAAGTTTTCTCAATTTCTACTCAATATCACCATCCAAAGAAACTATGATGTATTTCGACTATACATATGCTCCTAACCTCACATATTAGGAGGCATATTTTATCACCAAAAAATGTCTCACTACAACTATAGACAATGGATGAAGAAACATGTAACACAAACACAACATACGACCAATATTTATGGAATAATTACATTTAGTTTGGTAAGAAAATAAAAAAACTATACAAAAGTGGTTCTGGAAATCCGCACACATTCAGTCAAAGCCACGTGTGCAAATCCGCATAGGATAACACAGTGTACAACATGCACAATGCATAGAGTGCACGACTGATAGTCGAAAGACCTACATGGATGCTGAAACAATGCATTAATGAATTTGGTCGGGCCTCAACCATTTTTGGGATGAAGGGAACCTCCCCCATACCCAAAATTTCCCTCAAATTTCTCCTTGGGATCATGGAAAGGGATGGGGAGTACCTCCAAGGGATTCCCAATCACACTTAGAACCAGTTGAGAAAAATCTTTCCATCCTCCTATAAATAAAGGGCCATTGTATGCAAAAATGAAGAAGAAATTGAGTATTGTTATGTTGCTCATTTTTAGCTTTGGGAAGCCACCTTCCTCTTGGAAAGCATTAAGAATTCACAGCAGGTGTTAGATGTCTCTCATATTGAGTATTTCATCACTCTTTCTTCACCATTTTCCTTTGTTATCCATTGATAATAGAAAGAAGACTTTGTACTTGGGGACTCAAGAGCCTTCCCTAGGAGGAAGAGGGAACTCATAAGTTCCTATATTTATCCAAGGAGTATCGATTCAAAGATAAGATCCTTGAGAGAGCCCATAGAATGAGAATGGTTGAGAATGTGATCAAGGCCCTTGGACATGAGAATGAAGAGGAAAGGGGAGAGAGGGTCCCCTTGATGAATTCCTTAGGAGGGCGAAAAGGTATTGGAGGGACAACCATTGACCAAGATAGAGAAGAATGTAGAGGATAGAAGAGAGTGAATCCAGTGCACCCAATCCAAGTTGAAACCAAAATCTAAGAGAGTATTTTCAATGTACTCCCAACTGAGGTGGTTGAAAGCTTTGGAAAGTTCCAACTTGAGAAACATCCTAGGTTTTTTGGTGGTTTTTAGAGAATTTATGACTTCATGAGCTAGAATGATTCCATACATAATTTGTCTACCTTCCATATAGCCCATTTATTCAGGAGATATGAGAAGAGGGAGAAGAGGTTTTAATCTATTGGCAATAACTTTTGTGATCATATTATAAATGACATTACAGAGGTAAATGGGACGAATCTTACTTGGAGTAGCATCATTTTATTCTTTGGGGATTAAGGTGAAAAAGGTGGCATTGGGAGCTGGTAGAACCCATTGTTTGCTGCGAGATTCCTCCACAAATTCCAACACGTCTTGATTCAAGAGGTCCCAACATGAGTGGAAAAAGTTAATGGTGAAACCATTGGGGCCAGGGGATATGCCTTCCTTCATTTCTCTGACTGCAATGGTCACCTCCTAAAGTGTGATTGGGTGCATTAAGGAAGTGTTGTTGTTTTCAATGACTAGGAAGGGGATATGATTGGTGACAAGTTGGATGGCTTCCATTATGGATTGATTTTCCTTAGAGAGGAGATCCTCAAAGTAGGAAACCAACTCTTGTCCGATATCAATGTGGGATTCCAACCTGGATCCATCTTCTTTTTTAAGGCATTCTGTGCTGGATAGTGGAGTGATGGAAGAAGGGAGTGTTGCACTCTCCATCTTTTAGCCAAGAGATTCTATATTTTTGCTTCCATAGGATTTCTTCCTATTTGCACATGTCTTCTATTTGGGATTGGATTTCCTCTTCCTTTTTGTCCTTCTCTTCCGTGCAACCTTCTCTGATGATTTTTTGTTGCAGTGTGTCCATCTCCTGTTCCAAGCAGATTTTGGTGCTGAATATGTTAGCAAAGGTAGATTTGTTCCAGAATTTTAAATGTTGTTTTAGCCTTTTGAGTTACTGTTGAAATATGTACATTTTGGAGGATCTTATAGTGTGATTGGAGGACCACCAATCTATGATCATGGACATGAAGTTTGGGTGAGTTAGCCAAAACTTATCAAATATGAAGGGGGAATGAAGAGTGTTCCCGTAATGGTGCAATTGCATGCAAATGGGCCAGTGGTTTGAGCCGGCTAAGGGGAGAATGGTGGCCATAAGCTCTCCTCTTGAAGTGGTGATTTCTTATGAGACTAGAAATATGTCTAAGTCGGGAGGCGATTTGGGAGGAACCGCCTCATCGATTATTCCAGGTGTAAATTCCATTTGTGGTTTCCAGGTCTACTAGTACATTATTCTCAATGAAATCTTTGAATACGAGGTCATCCATTGTGAGGATGCGGGGCCCTCCTTTATTTTCCTTGAGCGTGGTGATTATATTGAACTATCCTCCAATGATCCATCATTTCTTGGGATTTTCCTGTTTGAACCAATCCATGAAGTCCAGAAGAAGAGATTTTTGATCCATATATTGGGGACCATACACATTAGTGATGAAGCTGTGGATGTCAGTACCTAGGAGATGGAAGGAGGCCAAAATGCAATTTTTGGTGGTTGTGTAGTCGTCAAGGGTAATTTTTGCTAGGTTCCATACAATCGCTAGACCCCCATAGGCACCAGCAACATCAACTGAGATGCATTCACCATGTTTCCAAAGGTGTGACATAAGGATTTTTAGATTGTCATTGTTGCTTTTGGTTTCTTGAATCATGATCAAAGTGGGTCTTTCCTAAAGAATCTTTTTGTGTAACATTCTATGTTTTCTAGGGTCGTTGATTCCTCTGAAATTCCAGGAGATGACTTTCATTGGGAACATTGGGGATTAGCAGGGAAGAATTCAGTAAGATGGGTGTATTGCCCAGATTCCACTAAGTTGGATTCCAAGATGACAATGCGATGTAGATCAGTTTTGCATCCTCTTTTTTTAGCGTCCTTGGATGCTTTTTTTGGATCTATGGGAGGGTTGTTTTGGATTCCCAATAGGGTATGAATCCTAGCTTTGTGAAGGGCTTCCTTTATTAGATGGATATTATTTGGAGGGATCACATGAAAAGATTTTTTTTTGCATGCATCTTCTAGTCCTAGGAGATCAAGCTCTCCCAAATATAGATCTTCCATTTCTTCATCCATTAAGATATCAAAGTCTTGATTTTTTGAGGAGGAAGGGATTTCCTGAGAGGGTTTTGATGAAGAGTTGTCATGAGTGTTGATGCCAGTGTTGTTTGGGTCATGGGGTTGATCACTTTATTTTTGTTTATTTGGATCTCGGTGTTTCCTTTTGGGAACGAGTTGATGCTCCTCCACCGTTTTGTCAACTCCTTTTGGTTGGTTGGCAAGATCTTGGAAGCTGTTTCTTTTTGTTGGATCTGGAATTTTGGTAACTGATTGGGGGTTCCTATTTGGACGACGCCTATTGGGTACTTTACTAAACCTGTCCTTGTCTGTACTTGCTACATTTTGAGGATTTGTTGCATGGTTGTTTTGGGGGCAGTCTCGGTAAAGGTGCCCATGTGCATGGAATTTTATGCATCTGAAAGGGACATGCTCATAGTCAATGGTTTGGATCCATTCAATTTTCCTCATGCATGAGGTAGATGGAGTCAAGAAGGGATTTTGTGATGTGCATGTAGACATAGATCCTAGCATAGGAGGTGTATTTGTTGATTTTTGTTTGCTCTACAATTTTGACGAAGTTGCTGAGAGCGTTGTCGATGTTCTTGAGGGTTTCATCGTCCCAGTAATCTTGAGGTAAGGAATATAGGAGGATCCATACTAGGGCCCAGGTGATATATTCCTTATCTGGGTTGAAACACTTAGTCCAGTTTCTGAGATATCGACCCGTTGAGTTGAAGAAGTATGGACCTCCTTCCAAAATTATGTATTTGTCATCAAGCCATGTGAATATAATGGTGAAGAATCCTTTTGTGCCAATTTGAGATTGAAGTGTTCTTTTGGTTTCCATTTCACTGCAATCCACACCAGGAGGGATTTTTAAGTGGGACAAATTCCAAAGAATTTTTCGATGAGGGTGTAGGTTTTCATATGTTCAATCCACACATTGATGCATTCTAGAGGCAGTTCGATCTAGGGTCTCTCGTCAGATTTAGCGATGCATGTGTTAGTTTTGGTGTGATCCGGAGTGAAGGAGTTTGGGGGGGGGATGAGGGGCATATAACCAATCCAATTTTTGTGAGGGACGATCTGGGTTCAGTGGATTTTTCGGTGGTCATAATTAAGGAGTTCTTATAATATAGGGAGGGCCCCCCAGCCCCTCCCTTGGGGGGATCCATGTATGATTAAGGAATCTGCACAACCGCAAAGGAAATAATGGCTAATGAGGGCCAAGGAAGCTTGTTGGTTCTGCATAGATGCTTCTCACTGTTATTGTCGACCATTTCACACTTTACTTGTGTTGGTCAGCATATTAGTTGCACGCTTTTATATTATGTTGATTCTTTGATACAGAGGCCACAACTTATTAGGTGGTCTACCATTTTCTTGAGGTAGTTTTGTATAGCACTAGATAGATGACGTGCTATGATAGATGCGAGGGAGAACTTCCCATTTTCTTCAGAGTTATTTTTTTTGTTTTTTGAGAGGTTTTTAGAGACGAGACCTAGTTTTTTCCGTCGGCCTCCTAGGCTGATGACCGAGGTGCGGATGCACATTTGGGGTGAGATGATGCCCAAGAAGGGCATTTCCAATTTTCCATCTAGGATTTCCAGGGAGGTACTTCAACTATTATCTAGTGAGGTAGATCACGTGTTCATGATGGTGTTGTGCCCTTATGTGGGGATGGATTGGTGAGGATGCCCGAAAATCCTCTTCACAATAGATGAGCCACTAGATGATCAAGGTAAGATTTAAATTAATCTTGTACTTTCATTTTATTGTCTTACTTAATTCGAATAAATTTTATTCTAGCATGTTCTTTAACATATTTTATTAAATTGTTTAATGAAATTGTTGACTAATTATTAACTTGTGTTATATTTTGCAGATGATGGCACATTTTTTGGGGACATGCCTCCTCCCTCACCACCTGATGAAAATGAGGAGATGGTTGAGACTGTTATGGGTCAGGGTACTCAACTGCATATACCACCCGACATGTGACGTAGGCCCGATCTTAGATATAGGATGGAGGTGTGTGGCAGAATGAGTGTAGTTTTGGTTGGCGCAGGAGTCCACCCTATCCAGATGCGTGACATTAGGGTTGACCCTGATATCTTGCAGTTTTGGATGGACTTTCCGCATGATATGACGTCTCTTATGCTTCATATCGTTGGAGCTGCCAGGTTACTGGTAGGGATGAGGGATGGTGCATCCTCCAATACTAATGATGATGAGGGTGGTGATGATGATCATCAAGGTGGTGATGTCGACACTTTTTATTCAGTACCTCCTCCTCCACCTCCTCCGGGTGGTGATGTTGATTATGGTACATGTGATCAACTCACCCTAGCAAGGAAGAGGTAGCCCCAACAATAATAAATCAACTTGCAAAAAGGAATAATTCTCTCAACATTGATATAAATATCCCAACAATGAGAAATACACCCTCTACTGAAGATATTCGACTCAAGATGAAGTGTCAAAGGAAATAACTCAGCCTCACTATCCAAAAACTCACCCAACAGATATAAATCATCCCCTCAGCCAATAACACGACCCACACTAATAAAATCGTCCATAAATGAATGGATACAACCCAAATAAGAAACTTGGCCACACAAAAGTAGAACTCAGCCCTAATAACAGAAGAATTGTAGTTGCAAACTCAACATGTCCTCTCCAAGAAAAACGACCTCTATAAAAAAACCCAGCTACCAAATGGTGAATATCGCGACCACAATTAAGCATGATGAAAATATTTGATTGGTATTCTCTCTACGACCAACTAGGATGGATGGTCTCACTATCAAAACCAATCTTCTTCTCTAGGTTTTTTTCGTCCCAAGAGCCAAAAGCCTCGATATCTCCTCAAATTCATTTTTTAGAAAATAACAATACATAATGGCAAAGGGGTGCACCCTCCTCCTCTTATAACTCTCCATTCACCCTTCCTTGACCCTTTTTACGTTCTTGTGACCCTTTTAACTTAAAAAATTAAAGTGACCTTTCTAATGTTTAATTTACTATTAGTCACATTGTCACTTTATAACCCTTTTTCCCCTGTTTCCTAATGTCACTTTAGAAATATAACATTTTAGGCCTAAGTGACATAAAATAATCACCTTTACCCCCATTTATTTGTTTCTTATAGCCTAAAAGAGTCTGTATGGTGTGGCCTCATCCTCTCAGTACCACCTCTACTAAATGGAAATGGTCTATGTGGTTGCACCCTCAAGAAAACCACATCCCCAATCTCGATGTTGTGCTCCACCCTGTGCCTGGCTGCATACATCCTCTACTAAATCTGGGTGGTATGCAAACTATCATGAGTGTTGTTATAGAAATTCTCAAGTAAATGTAACAACTCTATCCATGACCTCACATAGTCATGTAGATACCTCTCAACTTGTTGGTTCACCATCTCTACCTAACCATCCATTTGACGGTAGAAACTAGTATTGGAACCTGTGCCTGCAAATATGAACATCTCCTACCAACATGTGCTAAGAAACATGTTGTCTTAATCACTAAAAATGACTAGACTGGGTTTCTCATGAAATCTAAAGATCTTCCCCAAGAGATAGCTATATCATGCATGCTACCTCATACTCCAAAGAAATCACCAGGAAGTGCGTGAACTTTGATAACTGGTAAATCCATGCACACATACAATCTATGCTATGTAACCTCGGTAATCTGAGATGCAATCTAACAATACACCCTCTCACCTTGACCCTAAAATGGGAAAAGAATGCATAAAACTTGTTGGATGAGTGTGCCTCAAACTGCTCTACAAACAAGTCGTACACTCCCCCATATGTCCCAAAACAATGTATGGAAAGTCCCTCCATGGAAACCTCTCTCGGATCTTCTTGTAAGTGCTAAAGTCACAAGGGTCCCAAACTAGCCTGTAAGATATGAAGCACCCTCTACCCATAACACTGATCTGCAAGGTGCTAACAAAAGAATCCACCTAAATGCCCCTAATAAGACAAACAATCCTAAGCTGTAGAAAATCGGTCGAATCCTCAGAAGACCACTCCTCCAAGAAACCAATCATATGTATCCCATGATTAAACTCCAAAAAGAGAAGACTATACATCCCATTTGTATCAGTTGTTGATCTGTCAAATACTCTAATACTAGGGTCCTAATATAGTCTCCGCGAGGAACCATCATGTTGACATTATACCCCTCTGATCATAATTGTCTCATCATCATGCTCATACTGTACTCTCCTTTCCTGGACCCCAAATATGAAATCCCTAAAAGGACTGAACTCATTATCCTAGATCATGTCTCACCATGGCATCTTAGTGAAGTCAAAATATGCCAAACCATGGATAGAATCACTACAACAAAATAGGCAATTAGTACCTAAAATAGCACCAGAATTTAGTGTATTTTACTCCATGAATCAAACACATTTTCTAGCGTAAAACTGGGCGCAATATGGGCTTTTTATAATTGCGCCAGATTTAGCGCCAGAATTAGCACTGGAATTAGCACCAGATTTAGCACCAGAAAAATAGTGCCAGTAATAATGCCAGGATTAGCGCTAGGAATAGTGCCACGATTAGCACCAAGAATAGCACTAGGAAAGTTCAGGATTAGCACCAGAATTAGCGCTAGGAATAGCACTAGAATTAGCGCCAGGAATAGCACTAGAATTAATGCCAGGTTTAGTGCCAAGTGTTGCTTCCAGTTTTTCTTCCGATATGCCTTCCAATTTTTCTTCCATTTTTGCATCTGGTTTGGATTCCCGTTTTATGTCTAGTTTTGCTTCTGATATGGCTTCAAATTTTTCTTCCAGTTTGGCACCAGGAATAGAACCAGGTGTTGCTTCCATTTTTTCTTCTGATATGCCTTCCAATTTTTCTTCCATTTTGGCTTCTGGTTTGGCTTCCAGTTTTGCTTATGATATGGCTTCCAATTTTGCTTCCAGTTTGGCTTCTGGTTTGGCTTCCATTTTTACATCTAGTTTTTCTTCCCATTTTTCTTTTGGTTTAACTTCCATTGTTTCTTCTAGTTTTGCTTCTGACGTGGATTCCAATTTTTCTTCCATTGTTGCTTCCTTTATTGCTTCCAAAAATGCTTCTTGTTTTGATTACAATTATTAATTTAATATGTTGTATTTTAATTTAATTATTTAAATATATCATGTCTCTTAAATAACTTATATGACTATACAGTAAGTCATATAAATGCATTTGAAATATTTTACAGGATAACATTTATAAATAATTTTTTAGGGAAATTGACATCCATACAAATTAACAACATCATTATACTTATTAAATCTCCATCAAAATAGAATATACAACATTTGGTATATATTAAATAACAAGATAATTATTATAACATGATCATCATTTATAATTAAAAAAAGTGAGTAAAATATCTATAATTTAAGTGAATTTGAAAACATCCATCATGAGTAGTAAATCAAAATCATCATATGTAATAAATATGCATCCAAAAATCATCAACCACTTTCAATATATAAAAATTGACGAGTCAATATTGATAAGATCATCATCATATATAACTAAAAAAAGTGAAAGTCAAATATATATGACAATAGATCAATATCATCTGAAAATGATACATGTCCAACAATCGACATAATTCAAAATGATACATCATGTACAAATGATATAAATACAAATGATAAATTATGTAATATAAAATGATACAAGTCAATATGATATGTCATGTCCAAATGATATAAGTCAACATGAAACATGTCAAAATGATACAACTCAATAATATGGTATTGGAGGCCGTTAAATTGATACATATGATAGTAACCATGAAAAGAGGCATTATAACGAAATATAAAAAATGATCCATGATACAGTCTATATGATCATGAATGTCATTGGTTGCTACCAACAACTACTCACCATCGTGATCATGATCATCATGATCGTCATCATCATCATCATCATCTACATCGACAATGGAATCATTGTCATCTATATATGTGTCATCATGAGCATCATCTTCCATCCCAACATCAGACCCAACATCATGATCTGTATCTATTTGTTGAGGATGATCCAGATCTTCTGGAAGATCCTTGTTCTGCAAAAACAAACATTTAGAATGAAAAGTTATTATTTATTTCATGCAATAATTAATTTCTTTGCTATATATCTAATATTACAACATATGAAAAGAAACGATAATGATATTACATCATACCAAAGTGCACATATGATAATAAAATATCAAATAAGTTACAGATAAGATGTCATTCTATTGATGTAAAACATTCAACAATTCTAATAAACATTAGTAAAGATCATGAAAAAATGCTAAGCCTAGATTTTCCTTGCCTTGACATGCCATGCTTTTCCTTGACATGTCATGCATTTCCTTGCCTTGACATGTCATGCCTTTCCTTGACATGCCATGCCTTGCCTTGCCACGCCTTCCCTTGATAAGCCATGCCTTGCCTTGACATGTATTTCCTTTCCTTTACATGTCATGCATTGTCTTACCTTGACATGCCATGCCTTGCCTTGACATTCCTTTCCTTTCCTTGCCTTTCCATGCCTTGCTATGTGATGGAGGAGCATCTCAAGCGAGCCAACGTGGAAGCAAAAGGCAACTGGACAAGTGCCAACGCAGATTTTGAAGTTACCTTGAAATTGATGCGCAATCTTAAATGAGATAATTAAGAAAGAGCGCACTTGTATAATGTAAAAAGACCTTGAGAAATTCACTCTCGTCCTTAGTAGGTAGAAGGCAATTATGGTAGTTAATGTAAGTAGGTAGAATTGAATGTGTAGATTAGACAGTTTTAGAGCGCAAGAGGGAAACAAGATATAGACACCCTCATAGTGTATTGTATGATAAGCATGAAAATAATTGAGAAGAGCATAGAGGAGAAGCAGAGAGCTGTGTAGCAGACTCCATGTACAGAAGTTCTGAATTAATACAAAGAAAGCTGTGATTCAGACTCATGGTGTTCATATATTCTCTGTGTATGCATCCTTGAATGTTATGCTCATGAATGTTTTACTCTCTCTGTCATGCAATTTCTTTTATACTATGTATGAATGATTTATTGTTGAATGTTTGAAATATGAGAGGAAAGGGTAATGGAATGAGTTTCAATTGTTTCTCTATTTGAGCAAGAGTTCCTGCAAGGAGTGCAGTTGAATCGTCCGCAAGAAGTGCGTTGAAAAAAGGTTCAGAGGTTTGTCTCTGAAAGATCAGGAGAGATAGCGTTTGTTCTCATTTCCACAGAAGTGCAGACAGACACAAGAGCCATGCAAGGAGTGCGCAGGCCAAGTGAAGTCTCAGGGTTGCGAACCTGAGCGAATAATTTAGAGACTGTTGTCACAAGAAGTGCGCCAGTCGAAGGTTTTTCAACACTTGGAAGTGGTTGAAAGTCTGCCATAAGGAGTGCGCGTAATAGTTTTCTGAAAGACTCGAAGTTGGAGAAAATTCAGAAGGATCTGAAGTCTTCAAAGGTCGTTGAAGGCAGGTAAAGAGACCAAGTATCTTGAAGTTTGTAAGAAGGAATAACAATGAAGGACCACAGGAGGACGAGTTCCGCGGAGAGAAATACCTTGGTTAGTTGTGCAAAGATTCTCAGAGGAAAGAACGGATGGTCAAGATTCTCTCAGGAGAATTCATGAATTTTCGTAAGCCGTTAGATCTCACAGAGAAGTAGGGAAATTACGGCGAAAGCGTCGAAAGGTTCTAAGCTCAGGAGGAGTAGGACCATAGATCCAAGCCACAAGGGCCGTTGGATTTACACGTGGAATTCTATATCGGGGTTTCGTGGGTTGAAGTCCCGTAAACTTTGCAACGATAATCGCGAAATCATGAAACGCGAAGTCCCGACAGCCAAAGGATTGTGTGGGCCATGGAGGAGTCAGCGAGTGGACAGGTGGAGTACTATTGACATGGAGTCAAACTCTGTTGACCATTTCAGAATTTCGTGGAGAGTGAAGTTCTGAAAACATTGCATTAGGATTCGCGATATTGCGAAGTCCGAAGTCCCGATTGAAGCGAAGTGGCGTTGAAAGTCAACCGCGCGAGTGTATCGGAGTTTCGGAAAATCGAGATTCGAGAGTCGAGGGGACAAGTTACTTGACACCGCGACCGCCGAAATCACGATAAGGAGAATCCCGAAAAGGAAAGAGGAAAGGTCAGTGTTGACTATTTCGGGTTTTGGGGATTCGAGAGACCAACGCTTGACCACCAGATTCACAAAGGTGCGAAGTCCGATCTCCCAAGTGAAAAGAGGGGATCCCGTGAGAGTTTGCTGTGGGTGCAGATTTACCGATAGGGGAATAGAAGAGTCGTTTAGAGTTCTTCAGGACAGTAGGAAAGGAAAGATCTTGTGTTGACGTGGACCTTTTGACCTGTAGGTTGTGGAGGGAGTGTGCGTCGACATCAATTTTTGGTATCAGAGCACATAAAGGTTCTTTGCTTTCTGTCGCAGAGAAGAAAGAGAATTCACCATGCCGCCAAGGAGAAGGGATAGGAAAACACCCAATCCACCAGAGGAGAGGGAAATGCCGAGAAGAAGAGGTAGATAGATGACTGATCCAACCATGGAGAGAGAGATGCGTGACTTACGATCCAGACTCGAAGACATGGAGACAACACAAAGGCGTACATTCAGTGCTGGGGATCTTAGTGATTCCAAAAGTGAGGTTGAGGATGAACATGAAGAAGAAGTTGTAGCTGAAGATGCAACAAATGAACGTTTGATTAGAGCTATTGCAAGAATGGGTACAAGAGAGAAGATGGATATTCCAGTTTATGAGGGAAATCTGGATGCAGAGGAGCTTCTAGACTGGATTAGAGCTCTAGACACATACTTTGACTATGAAGGCGTCGAAGAGGACAAGAAGTTCAAGCATGCTGTCACAAGATTGAAGGGACATGCAACATTGTGGTGGGATGAACTACAAGCTGACAGACGTTGTAAGGGAAAGCAGAAGATCAAAATATGGGACAGAATGATCGTGAAGATGAAGGCGAAATTCATCCCCAGAGATTATCAAATTACTCTATTAAGGAGGATGCAAAACCTGAGACAGAAGATGATGACAGTAAAAGAATACACTGAAGAATTCTATAAGTTGAACATCAAGGCAGGTCATCGGGAAAGAGATGATGAAAAGGTTGCTAGATATATGAATGGTCTGAGATATGACATTCAGGATGAGATGAGCATGGTAACCATATAAATGGTGGAATATGCTTATCAGATGGCTCTGAAAGCGGAAGAGAAGTTGAGCTGAAAGTAGGGTCAGAGAGGCTGAGGCAGAAGTCATCCCAAAGGCAAATTAGTTGCCTAGGATAAATATCAAAAGCCCAAGGAGGACTGGAAGAAACCTCAGACTCGAACTGAGAGAGGTGGAAGTTCACAGCGAGGGAAACATACTGAGCAGAGAGGAGATTATGCTGATAACAATACTTTTCCTCGTACTAGAGGTAGAGGAAGAGGAAGAGGTGGAGTAATAACATGCTTCACATGTGGAAAGAATGGGCACAAGTCTTATGAGTGTCCAGATAAAAAGAAGGAGAGTGGAGAAGCTCACATCGCCGAATCACAGAGGCGGGATGTTGAGGCAGAAGACGTTGAAGGAAGAAGATCGTTGATGATGCAAAAAACTCTTTTGACACCAAAGAAGGAGGTGGAGAGTTCCATCCAAAGGACCAAACTTTTCCAGACTGCTTGCAAGACCAAAAACAGGGTATGCAAGGTCATTGTAGACAGTGGTAGCACAGATAATCTCGTTTCTACGGAGATGGTAGAGAATTTGGAGCTGGAGACGATTGATCATCCAAGTCCATACAAAATTTCATGGCTACAAAAAGGACATCAGGTAACTGTCACTAAACAATGTTTAGTTGAATTCAAGATAGGAGGATATAATGATAAGATATTATGTGATGTTATTCCCATGGATGTTTGTCATCTATTGCTGGGTATACCATGGCAATATGACAGGAATGTGATTCATGATGGGAGAATGAACACATACACCCTAGAGAAGAATGGGAGGACTCACATGTTGCTTCCAATTAAGGATAAGGAGGTGAAAATGGAAGTAAGTAACACTGTACTTCTCATGAGTGGGAAGGAACTTCTTACAAAGGTCAAGAAGAAGGAGGAACTGCAATTCATAGTGTTCAGGAAACCGAGAATTGTTTTGACCAACACAAGGGTGGATGATTTACCAGAAGAAATTCAAGAACTGCTGGAAGAGTTCGCTGGCATAGTAGTGGACGAATTACCTCGTTCGTTACCATCGATCAGAAGTGTGAGTCATCATATTGATCTCATACCAGGAGCTAGTTTACCAAATAAGGCCGCATACAGATTGATGCCGCAAGAGAATGAAGAGGTCAAAAGAAAAGTCCAGGAGTTGTTGGATAAGGGTTTGGTCAGGGAAAGCTTGAGTCCGTGTGCTGTTCCAACAATACTCAGTCCGAAGAAAGACGGAGGCTGGAGGATGTGTACTGACTCAAGGGCGATTAAAAAGATAACCATTAGGTACAGGTTTCCATTACCAATGATGGATGATCTGATGGATTGTTTGAGTGGAGAAAAATACTTTTCAAATATTGATTTGAAAAGCGGTTATCATCAAATCCGCATGAGAGAATGTGATGAGTGGAAGACAACATTCAAAACCAATGAAGGGTTGTATCAATGGCTTGCTATGCCATTTGGATTAACAAATGTGCCAAGTACCTTCATGAGGTTGATGAACGAAGTCCTGAAAGAATTCATCGGGAAATTTGTCATTGTGTATCTGGATGACATATTGGTTTACAGTAAAACAGTGGCAGAGCATCTGAAGCATTTGGCTACAGTGATGCATAGGTTACAACAGGAGAAGCTGTTAATAAACATGAAGAAATACTCATTCATGAAGACATAGCTCATTTACTTGGGATTTGTTATTTCTGCAGATGAGTTGAGGATGGATCCAGATAAGGTGGAGGTAATCAAGAATTGGCCATCACCGAGGAATATCTTTGAGGTGAGAAGTTTTCATTGATTGGCTAGTTTCTACCGAAAGTTCATCAGGAATTTCAGTGGAATTAGTGCAGCGATGATGGACATAGTGAAGAAAAGACACAAGTCTTTTCATTGGACTGAAGAAGCTGAGAAAAGTTTTAATCAGTTGAAGAGGAAGATTACGGAACAACCAATTTTGGTGTTGCCGGATTTCCGAAAGACATTTCAAGTGAAATGCGATGCTAGTGGATTCACAATCGGGGCAGTATTGAGTCAAGAGGACATGTCGATAGCATATTTCAGCGAGAAGCTGAATGAAACGAAGGTGAAGTACTCCACATATGACAAGGAGTTCTATGCTATCATCCAGGCATTGAAGAAATTTGGGGCAAATGCTTACGAGATTGAATTACCCGATGGGATCGAAATTTCTCCGATATTCAATATCTCAGATTTGTACCCATATAAAGCTGAAGAAGCAGGGATAGGAAATGAGCAGCCAGTGATTCAGTGGACAAAGTAGATGCCAGTTGCAGATAAGCCGCAGATGGAGCATGTACTGGATAAAAGAGTAAGCAAGAAGACCAGGTGAACGAAATACTTTGAGTATTTAGTCAAATGGAAGGGCCATCCAGTTGAAGATGCCAGTTGGGAGAATGAAGCAGAGATCCAGAAGCACGGACACACAGTGCGTGAGCTCATGGACAGGAGCCCATGAAATTTTTCAAGTCAAGGAGTATGATGCAGGAGCATCTCAAGCGAGCCAGCATGGAAGCAAAAGGCAGATGGACAAGTGCCAGCGCAGATTTTGAAGTTACCTTGAAATTGATGCGCAATCTTAAATGAGATAATTAAGAAAGAGCGCACTTGTATAATGTAAAAAGACCTTGAGAAATTCGCTCTCGTCCTTAGTAGGTAGAAGGAAATTATGGTAGTTAATGTAAGTAGGTAGAATTGAATGTGTAGATTAGACAGTTTTAGAGCGCAAGAGGGAAACAGGATATAGACACCCTCATAGTGTATTGTATAATAAGCATGAAAATCATTGAGAAGAGCATAGAGGAGAAGCAGAGAGCTGTGTAGCAGACTCCATGTACAAAAGTTCTGAATTAATACAAAGAAAGTTGTGATTCAGACTCATGGTGTTCATATATTCTCTGTGTATGCATCCTTGAATGTTATGCTCATGAATGTTTTACTCTCTCTGTCATGCAATTGCTTTTATGATATGTATGAATTATTTCTTGTTGAATGTTTGAAATCTGAGAGGAAAGGGTAATGGAATGAGTTTCAATTGTTTCTCTATCTGAGCAAGAGTTCCTGCAAGGAGTGCAGTTGAATCGTCCGCAAGGAGTGCGTTGAAAAAAGGTTCAGAGGTTTGTCTTTGAAAGCTCAGGAGAGATAGCGTTTGTTCTCATTTCCACAGAAGTGCAGACATGCATAGGAGCCGTGCAAGGAGTGCGCAGGCCAAGTGAAGTATCAGGGTTACGAACCTAAGTGAAGAATTTAGAGACTGTTGTCGCAAGGAGTGCGCCATTCGAAGGTTTTTCAACACTTGGAAGTGGTTGAAAGTCCGCCGCAAGGAGTGCGCACAAGAGTTTTCTGAAAGACTCGAAGTTGAAGAAAATTCAGAAGGATCTGAAGTCTTCAAAGGTCGTTGAAGGCAGGTAAAGAGACCAAGTATCTTGAATTTTTTAAGAAGGCATAGCAATGAAGGACCGCAGGAGGACGAGTTCCGTGGAGAGAAATACCTTGGTTAGTTGTGCATAGATTCTCAGAGGAAAGAACGGATGATCGGGATTCTCTGAGGAGAATTCGCGAATTTCCGTAATCCATTAGATCTCACAGAGAGGAAGGGGAACTACGGCGAAAGCGTCGAAAGGTTCTAATCTTAGGAGGAGTAGGACTGTAGATCCAAGCCACAAGGGCCGTTGGATTTACACGTGGAATTCTATATCGGGGTTTCGTGGGTTGAAGTCCCGTAAACTTTGCAACGGGAATCGTGAAATCATGAAACACAAAGTCCCGACAACCAAATGATTGTGTGGGCCACGCAGGAGTCAGTGAGTGGACATGTGGCGTACTATTGACATGGAGTCAAACTCCGTTGACCGTTTCAGAATTTCGTGGAGAGTGAAGTTCTGAAAACATTGCATTAGGATTTGCGATATTGTGAAGTCCAAAGTCCCGATTGAAGCAAAGTGGAGTTGAAAGTCAACCGCGCGAGGGTATCGGAGTTTCAGCAAATTGGGATTCGAGAGTCAAGGGGACAAGTTACTCGACACCGCGACTGCTGAAATCTCGATAAAGAAAATCTCGAAAAGGAAAGAGGAAAGGTCAGCGTTGACTGTTTCGGGTTTCAGGGATTCAAGAGACCAACGCTTGACCACCGGATTCGCAAAGGTGTGAAGTTCGATCTCCCAAGTGCAAAGAGGGGATCCCGTGAGAGTTTGTTGTGGGTGCAGATTTCCCGATAGGGGAATAGAAGAGCCATTTAGAGTTCTTCGGGCCAGTAGGAAAGGAAAGATCCTATGTTGACATGGACCTTTTGACCTGCGAGTTGTGGAGGGAGTGTGCATCAACATCACTCTGACATGCCTTTCCTTGACAAGCCATGCATAACCTTGCCTTTCCATGCCTTTCCTTTCCATGCCTTGCCTTGACATGTCTTTCCTTGCCTTGACAAGCCAAGCCTTTCCTTGACAAGCCATGCCTTGCCTTGACATGTCTTGCATTTCCTTGACATGACATGCCTTGCCTTGATTTTTCATGCCTTACCTTGACATCCCATTACTTTCCTTGACATTCCTTGCCTTGCCTTGCCTTGCCTTTCCATTCCTTTCCCTGACATGCCTTGCCTTTCCTTGAATTAACATGTCTTTCCTTGACAGATCTTGCCTTGCATTGACATGTATTTCCTTGATATTACATGCCTTACATTGACATGCCTTTCCTTGACATTCCATTCCTTTCCTTGACATGCAATGCCTTGCCTTGCCTTGAAATGCCATGCCTAGCCTAGCCATGCCTTGCATTGACAATCCATGCCTTGCCTTGACATTTCTTGCCTTTCCTTGCCATGCCTTGCCTTGACATGTATTCCCTTTCCATGTCATGATTTTCCTTGCGTTTTCATGCCTTACCATGAAATGCCTTGCAATTCCTTGCCTTGTCATGCATTCCCTTGCCTTGCCTTGCCTTGCCATGCCTTGCATTGACATGCCATGACTTGCCTTGACATTCATTTCCTTGCCTTTGCTTGCCATGCCTTTCCCTGATATTCCTTTCCTTGTCTTGACATGCCTTGCCTTGACAGACCTTGCCTTGCATTGACATGCCTTACCTTGGAATTCCTTACATTGATAGACCTTGCCTTTCCTTGCCTTGTCCTGATAAAATTACATTTCAAGAGGTTTTTTCCAAGGGGTAATAGAGGGACTGCCCTAGTGCATTTGGGTAGTATTGGAATAAGAATCTATCCTTGACATATCCTACTTCCATCCTTGTTTGAAATTTCCTTGGTATTTCTCTTTTGGCACTTATATTAAGGCATCTCCTATGGCTTGAGGAATAAGGTCGTCCCCTTTCTTGATGGACTTAATTGAATAAGTTGGCACAAGGATGAACTCCCCGCTTCACAGATCTATGAGATGATAGGTTGGTTTCATATTGGAGGATAAAGCATTGATCTATTTGAGAATATGTTGGCATACTTTGAACTTTACATTGCAGTTTTCAAGGGGCTGACCCTTTCTTTATGGATCTAGTTGGAGGATGACTTATTATCACATGAGTGGATCAAATCCTTATTTGACAGATATACAACTTAGTCTTTGTTTTATGGACTCCTTGATACAAGGAAGTGGTTGTAACACCTTTGACATACATTCCCATGAGTTTGTTGAGCATATGGATGAGACAACCTTAGGCTTGGTGCCATATTATTTTGGTATATGGTTAGCACATGTGGAAGGTTGCTTGCTATAATTTTTGGAGCATTCATCTTGAAGGATTATAGTAGGAATGTTTGACAATTTACTTATTCAATGATTTGATAAAGAGGGAGTCTCATTTTTGGAGGATCTTTTGCACATTGTTTTATGGTTGTTACACCTTGAAGGCCACACATGCCATTTTATTAGGTTGTGCTTGGTCAACCAATTGAAGGAGGAGGCATCCCACTCTTGGAGGCATCATTTGCACATGTATTCATTAATTTAGATGGGACATTGGATCTTATTGACATGATTAACCCCCTTAGTCGATATGCATGGCTAACCAACTTATTATTTTATTATTATTTGACTTGTCATCAGAGTTAGTTAGGAGATATCATTATTTATTTTTTTCCTTTGAGAAAAAGTGGATCTAAACTACTTTATTCTTTTGTTGGAGAAGTTTTTGAGTAAATAGTGGATCTAGGAAAATAAATGTTATTTTTGTTTAAAGGAGTTGGAGCTACAAGTCTATAAAAGACTAGCTCTTTCCAGTTATTTCTTATGGTTTGATTTGGGGACATTTCCCCTAGAGAATAGTTGAAAATATTAAGGGTAATGAAAGTAAAAAGGTTCATCTCCTATGAAAGGAAATGCATGGTATGTCAAGGCAAGGCATGACATGTCAAGGAAAGGAAAGGCATGGCCTGTCAAGGAAAGGCAATGACATGTCAAGTCAAGGAGAGGAATTTCGAGGCAAGGAAAGGAATGTCAAGGAAAGGCATGGCATGCCAAGGCAAGGCAAGACATGTCAAGGAAAGGCATGGCTTGTGAAGGTAAGGCATGGAAAGGCTAGGAATGACATGCAAAGGCAAGGAAAGGCATGGCATTTCAAGGCAAGGCATGACATGTCAAGGCAAGGAATGTCAATGCAAGGCAAGGTTTGTCAAGGTAAGGCATGTCAAGGCAAGGCAAGGCATGTTAGGGCAAGGCATGGTAAGGCAAGTAAATGGAAGGAATGTCAAGGAAATGCATGGCATGTCAAGGAATGCCAAGGAAAGGCAAGACATGGCATCTCGAGGAAAAGCAAGGCATGTCATGTAAAGGCAAGGCAATGGCATGCCAAGTCAAAGAAAGACATGTCAAGGAAAGTAATTTCAAGGAAGGGCATGGCATGTCAACGAAAGGCAAGGCATGGCATGTAAAGGAAAGGCAAGGCATGGCATGTGAATGAAATGAAATACATATTAAGGCAAGGCATGACTTGTCAAGGAAAGACATGTCAAGGATAGGCATGGCATGTCAAGGTAATGCAAGGCATGACATGCCAAGGCAAGACATGCCATTGCAAGGCATGGCATGTCAAGGCAAGGCATGTCAAGGCAAGTCAAGGCATGGAATATCAATGCAAGGCATGGCAAGGAAAGGGAATGCATGGAAAGGCAAGGCATTACAAGGTAAGTCATGGTAATGCATGACAATGCATGGCATGTCAAGGCAAGGAAAGACATGTCAAGGCAAGGCATGGCTTGTCAAGGCAAGGCATGCCATGGCTTGTCAAGGCAAGGCAATGCATGGCTTGTCAATCATGGCATGTCAAGGCAAGGAAAGGCATGTAATGTCAAGGCAAGGCATGACATGTCAAGGGAAGGAATGTCAAGGAAAGGTAAGGAATATCAAGGAAACACATGACAAAGAAAGGCAGGGCAAGGCATGGAGTATCAAGGAAAGGAAAGACATGGAGTATTAAGGCAAGGCATGGAAAGGGAATGCATGGAAAGGAAAGGAATTACAAGGCAAGTCATGGTAAGGAATGACAATGCATGGAAAATCAGGGCAAGTCAAGGAAAGGCAAGAAATGTCAAGGAAAGACATGGATTTTCAAGGCAAGGCATGTCAAGGCAAGGAAAGACATGTCAAGGTAAGGCATGGCTTGTCAAGGAAAGGCATGGAAAGGCTAGGCATGAAATGCCAAGGAAAGGCTAGACATGGCATGTCAAGGAAAGGAAATGGCATGCCAAGGAAAGGAAAGGCATGTCAAGGCAAGGAAATACATGTCAAGGAAAGGCATGGCATGGAAAGGCAAGGCATGGAAAGTCATGGCATGTCAAGGCAAGGAAAGGCATGAAATGTCAAGGAAAGGAAAGACATGTCAAGGAAAGGCATGCCAAGGCTAGGCATGGCATGTCAAGGCGAGGCATGGCATGCCAAGGCAAGGAAAGACATGTCAAGGCAAGGCATGGCTTGTCAAGGAAAGACATGCATTTTCAAGGAAATTCTAGGGATGGCATGGAAATTCAAGGATAGGTGTACGAATACCATTTCATACCATTGCATACCAATACCAATACCAATACCATTGCATATATACCGATACTAATAACAATACCAATAAAAATACCATTTTTGTGAAATGGTATATGGTATTGGTATTGGTATTGGTATACCATTGCATACCATACCATACTATACCATTGCATGACATTGCATATCATTGCATACCAATACCATTTCATTGGACTGTGAAAGGTGAGCATATTAACAAGATAATATCGACAACATTCTCTCGGTGCATAGATGTTATGTGACTAATGTCATTGTTGTGTATTACAGGATCCAGAGGAGGCCATGGACAAAGGACATGGACGACTTAGCCCTACTAAATCAACAAGAGGGAAGTGGGTGGCCATAGAATCAGATACAGAATCTATAGATACAATGAAGGTAAGAAGATAGATCAACCTTAACCAAAGGAGTATGGTGTTTATGACATAAAAAATGCTACAACATAGAAGAAACAAAGTTATATAAAGTATGATATATCAATATGTCAAATATATGAGTAAAGTGAGGTTTTGTGTTGGATAAAATATTGGTTGAAATGATATAATTGGTATACTAAACATCATGGACTATGTTGTGTATTATAGGGGCCAGACGAGACCATGGAAATAGATCATGTCATATCAAATAAGGACACAATGGATGTCGCAGGACAACAAGTAATCAAATTTTGACTTATCTTGGGAAGAATTTTGTGATACATCCATCATTTTTCACAGTATTATTAAAATTTATAGTGTATTATCCAATCTTGAAATAAATTAACACATGTTGTTGATTATTTCAGATGGATATTGGAGCAAGTGAACAGCCTAAGAGTTCAACTAGAAGAACAAAAAATACATATGTGCGTGGGTATGGACCTAAAACTATTACATTACAAAGAACACAGTGGGTGGAAGAGGATATGACAATGGATCCTCCTGACACAACAAATAATTGCACTGAAAAAGAGGTTTATCATTACTATTATATTGATGTATATATGTTCATACCTTTTATATTATAATGGTTAAGAACATGTGTTTCCTCTTAAGAGGTCACAGGTTCAAATCCAAAGGGGGGTAGGGTATGTATACCTTTGTATAATTTACCAATCAAATCGCTGGGCGGAGGGGGGTCCCTTGTCCCACAAACAAGGGGGTCTCATACACCAATTTGGTGTGTTGGCTTGGCCGTGACCTTAAAAATAGATTATTGTATTATATATTTTATATAATTTGTTAATCCATATTTGATTATATTTCTTTGAAATTGATACATTTATGATTTATCCAATTGTTGCCAAACATTAAATAATGGTTGTGTTTGTTGATAGGTAGAAGATGATGATGAAATAATGGATACTGATATGCAAGATCCAACTAGGATATTAATATTTGGACGGGATGATCCAAACCATCCTTTAAACCATGCCAAGGCGAAAAGAGCATATTTAAAGAGAATTATACCACCTGAGAAATTTGAACAGTTGGTGAGATTAGCATACACTGATGACATGCCACCTAACCTTACTGATGATGATCATGATAGTGAAAATGCAGTGCATGAAGAAGGATTGAATGGAATGCTTACAGGTTTCTTTGGGGATGGAAACAATGCTGACAACAAATGATCATATGGATGACAGTGACAATGATAGCAGGGGTAATTATCGCCAACGTAATGTTGATGATAACAACCTGAATGACTAAATCAAGCAAGCATCAAAGACACTTGTGTTCAAATCTGGTGCAAGTAGAACCTCAAAACTAGCATGCACATTAATATTATTAGAAATCAAGTCACTATTTGGTTTGTCAAACAAAGGATTCACCACCCTACTGAAGTGAGATGAAATCTATTTCGTACAATGCATTGTCAATTGGTGTATGTAATTCGTTTATGAATAGTCCTAATATGTATTGACATATTAGACATGTTAATCATAAGTCAAACATTCAATTGATCTAATCTTTGACAATATTATAGGGCACTAAAAAACAAAATATTTCTTGAAGAGAATGTGTTTCCATCAACTTGCAGAGAGGCAGGTCAGTTGTTGGTTGAGTTGGGGATTGAATATAAGAAAATTCATTCACGAATAAATGATTTCATTTTATACAGAGATTAATATCAAGACAAGGTAGAATGCCCTGTATGCAAAGAGAAGAGATATCGTACATATGTACAAGGTCCTACAGTTCCAAAGAAGGTTTTATGTCACATGCCAGTTATACCTATAATTCAATGAATGTTTCATTGCAATTCACTTGCACAATTGATGGAATGACATGCAAAGAAAAGGAGTAAATATGGATTCATGCAAATTTTGGCTGACTCCAAAGCACTGAAACACATAGAGGAAAAATGGCCAAGAAAATTCAAAGATGAGCCTCTTAGTATCAGGTTTGGTATTGCAATTGATTGAGTGTGGCCATTCTCTTTCATAAGCTCAAATTATAGTGTTTGACCAACCGTATTGATAGTATACAATATTCCCCCATAGATGAGTGTTAGAAAGGAGCACCTTATGCTGACTCTCATTGTTCCAGGAAAACATCAAGTTAAAAACATGGATGTTTATGTTGCCCCTTTTATTGATGAGATGAAACTACTATGGAAAGGCATAAGAATGTATGACATATCACATCCTCCATAAAATATGTTCTTCATGTTGTATGGTGTGCTGTGTTGGACTATTCATGATTTCCTAGGACTTGGTGTTTGTTCCGGTAAGACAATTTTTTTTACGTATTTGCAATAATAATTTATTTTCATCCCAACTCTCATACTCAGTTTTATACTATTAATTTGATGTTATTAACCTTACTTATTGAATTGCAGGGCTTCAAACAAAGGGGATATTTGGATGCCCAATATGTGCAGAACAATTTCAAGGATGGT
>ML813409.1:86862-98273 GCA_009831015.1 Picea engelmannii | reverse complement strand
TATCAAATATGGATCCTGAATTAATCCTCGTCCGACATCTATCATGGGGACTAATTCGGTGCTAGAGAGGATCAGTGGCAGGATGTTATCAATGTGTCCTAATTGGTTCAGTTCATGGTGGGTCAATTGATCGATGGTGACAATTTTCCCATTGTGGGGGAAGTGCATGGTACAAAATATTGAGGAAGATATTGCTTGCATAATGTACATGTAGCTTCATCCAAAGAGGATATTATAATCCAATTGGGTGTCAACAACTTTGATGTCAATGAGAATCATTTTTCCCCCTAACCTGACCGAGATTTTTTTATGCATGCCTTCTGGTTGGGATGGGTGACCATCATAAGCTCGAAGCGTGATGGTGGAGGAGATTAACTCAGGTGAACCAAGTTGTTTCCAAATTGATTTGGACATGATGCATGTGGATGCTCCTTCATCTATGATGCAGTGATGGACCGTGATATTTCAGTTTTTTATCAGAATCTGGAATGCGACTAATGATGGAAGTCGCAGGTCTACCCTGTCTAAGTCAAATGTGATTAAATGGGTGTCGGTTGGATCAAATGCCCCCAATTGTGAAAGTAATGCCTTTCGTTGGGAAGGGCATGTTTGAAGTACTTCCATAACTGACATGGCAGTGGGTGATTGAGTGAGGTCATCAATAATATTGTAGTTGTGGGTGGCCCTAGAATCAAGGTGCTATACATTTCTGTGCAAAGTTGCATGAGGCATGTAGGCGATGGATTATGTGTTAGAACGAGGGATCATCAATGGTTTTCTAGTTGGTGGTTGGGGAGCATCCGTAGTGGTGGGTAATGGATCAAGGGATGTACCGTATTGGCGACTACGAGTCTATAAGAGGATTTCCTCTTCAAAGATGAGGAGGATACTGCGGTTAGTGGTGTTCCCTAGATGGGGTTGCTCAGGTGGAGGCAACTTCCCTTGTGGTTGTGTGTGGTGAACCCCTTATGGTTGAGTATTAATGACACATTGATGTGGGATAGGTTTTTGTAACACCTCCAGTGGTGATGGTGGTATATAAGTAGGGGGTCCTTGAGGTGGACCTTAAGGGTTGGGAGCCCACTGGGGATTCATGCCATCCTTCATCCGTTTGAAATCGATGATTTGGGGGTAATGGTGAGTGTAATGGCCATATTCGCCACATAGTGCACAAGGGTAATTGGTTTGAAGGTTTTTATTTCTCCCTTTTTGAGGTTTACCGTTATGATTTCCCCCTTGGGGGTTCGGGTTGGGTTGGCATTGGTTGCCTCTAGCTGGGGGATTTTTGGGGGGGGTGTTCCCTCCTTGTACCTAGTTCCTGTTATTTCCTTTCTTCCATTTATTATTGGGTTGGTGAGGTGGATTGGTTGTATTCAACTGTTCAAAAGTTTGAACCTGTTGAAGAGGGGAAGGTTGGATGAAATTGACCCCTATCTAGTGTTGTCCCTGTGGGGATGTGGCAGATTTTATTGGACCAAAGAAGGGATAATAGGGGTTACCCTATGGGTCCCTATATGGATTGTAAGAAGTGGAGGTTTCTACGTTATTACTAAGTGTATAAGATGTTGTTGGTTGAGGGACTGGCTGCAGGATAAGAACTGGTTGGGGAAGGGATGTGGGTAATTGAGTACCCATGGGGGGAAGAGGAGGTTCCATGAATGGTGGTGGAGGGGGTGGCGGAGGGTAATATGACACTCCCCCATATGGTTGGAAGTATAGGTTGGTCCCATATGTGGGTACTGACTATGTGTGTCATTGAGTATGAGACATGGATCCAATCAACCCATCAACAACATGTGATCTTCCTGGTTTGTATTGACCAAAGGGAAAATGACGAAGAGCATCTGGAAGGATAGTGTATAAGTACCCGGATTGGGAGTAGATGAGGTCCAATCGTTGAGCCTTAGTGATGGCTTCATCTTCCATTCGGGGGAGGGTTGTGGTGACATATTTAGCAAGGGTGGGAATGAGTGATTGGAAGAACCAATCTAGCCTTTGTCATGGGGTGGTGTTCGATTTACAAAGGTTGTGACATCTACGGCACTCGTGAATATGGTTCGAAATGTGCGTAGCATTATTATTCTTGAATTATGACAAGATTTCAGACCTAGTATCGTGACGAATGGGAAGTTGAAAAAATTACAAGAATGCTTTGGCTAGTGACTCAAATGTTGAGTGGAATCCTGACTTTTCATCCACGTACCATTTGGCTACTGTGCTAGTGAGGGTTCTCTAAAACAACTGTAGATGAATGGAATATTTCGTTATACCATTGGAAGAACACCACAAATGGAAGGACATGATATGGTTGGCAAGGTCCTCGCCGGTTTCCCCTTCAAACTTAGGGATATCGGAGGGTAATTTTGTGGGCATATTTGGCCAAGCGAGGTCGTGTAATATAGGATCATGCGTCAGTTTGGTCAGATCATGGATATTGAGTGAATCCAAAAAGGGAATGATAGGAGTAGGTCCTGCCATGTTATGGGAGGAAGTGGTTCCTCGAGAGCTTGTGCTTTGTGGCAAAGTTTGGGCTCTGCCTCATTATGGTGGAGGGTTTGTTTGGGAGTTGCTTGGGGTATTATTTCCAAGAAACGTGGCTCCTAGTAACCTTGAGCCTAGTACCATGGCACTAACTGGTGTGTGTGATGGTACTGTTGATGTCTCGATGAATCTTGGAACACCGCCCAAAATTGGGGACAAATTTCTCAAGCATCTAGAATGGCGAGGATATTGTGGTTCCCCTATGATTCTAGCTTAGAAGTGAATGTGTGTAAATGGTGATGAGGGATTGTAGGAAAAGGTGCTTTCAAATTACTTTAAACAATGTATTCATAAAATTGCATGTACTTCAAATGGTGAAAAAGAATACATCAAGACAATGTAAAAAGTGGTTTGAAATTTTGTAACTCTGCGTGGGGGAATAAAAATAAAATGCTCATTCCCTATCCGATGTAAATTCCTTCCTCTCAAATAACACTGAACCTCCAAAAAATATCTCAACAGTGGGGCCAAAACCCACTTGAGGAGAAACTAGTGAAGGGATGAACAATCAGTTATAATGAGGGGTGAAGGGGGTGTATCCTGAAAGTACTAGCGATATTTCCCAACAATCGTTCAAAATCTGATTGAGGTACGATTTCATCCCACAACCGCCACCTTGTGTAGATAAATCCTAAATTTTGGCTACTAAGCTACCTCCATTGAGCACAACATTTAGATTTTCGGCCTGAGAAATCAGTCACAGGATGGATGTTTTCCAAGGGTTGGGTGACCAAGGAGGCATACATAGAACAACTGGACCTTGGTCTTCGACCCTTCATGGGTGTCTCCCTGCCTTATGGTATATGAATGTTTGAGTGGGAGGATTTTGGCACTCTAATTCACAACTTTCTAAGTTTCAAAATGAAGAATGATGATGTGGAGTTATTTGGATCCCTATCCCCAAAATCGTAACTTAGACTACCAAATTATTTTGTGTTCCTCTTGTGGATGTTAGAAAGTGGGTTGATTATGGTTTCTTTTAGAATGTGAAAGAGGGATGTGAATTCAAGGTCATGGACTAAATTCATTTTTATGGAGGTGTGCAAAAAGACCATTTTCTAAACAAATGAAGCCCACCAGAGTTTCAAGTATCTAGAAAAAGGATTCTTGAATAAGTGAGAGTGTGTGCAAGGAGTGGTGGTGGTGAAACAAGTTTTTAATAAGTTAAATTCAATATTTTATCATGGTGGACATCGTCTGGTCCCTTACTTCTCTTGTTTAGATAAATTACTAAATTTGTTCAAGATGACCCTTGCAAACGAAAGGGAATCCTAAGCTATCATGGTGTATATGATAATCCTTACTTGGACCCCTTATCTTCCTAAGGTGTTTTGTAATCTAGAAAACTTGAAAGTAGTCCTATATTGTGAGAATGGAGGCATGTGTGGGCCCTTACAACTTCTTTAAACTCCCTAGGTGACTTGCTCTAAGAATTTGAAAACTATCCTAGAATTGCATGCATGTGGGCATATGGGCCCTTACAACTCTTTTAATTCTCAATTAAGTAAGTTTACAGGATTAGAGGATTGGCCTCTTTTTGAAAATGACTTTATTTTTCCAAGGGAGATGAAGACTTATCTAAGAAACCTCTTTTTATGATTTCCAATATCACACTAAGGTGCAAGGAAAGAGCATACTCCAAGATTGATTTAGATGGCCTTCTAGTCCCAATTTAATGTGATGACTTTTGTAAAATAGAAATATTTTTGAAACTCAAATGCAAAACTTCTTAAGTCATCCATGTGGAAATCAAGGAAATTAAAGATATTATGGTTTATTTTAGTCTCCCTAATTACCTATGTGTTATGTGATTTTAATGGATGTAAGAATGAGATCTCATCCTACTTATACTGGCTTTTACAAAGTGCTAAAATAAAATCTAAACTACTGAGTGGCAGTGGGCAACACAAGCTTTACAATTTTGCAAAAAAAAAGACAAGTGTGAAGCAGAACCAAAAACAGTCACGCACAGTGCGTGGTTGGAGAGTTCTGACATAGCGTAGAAGTGCTTGGACTGCATATTTGTTCGTCGTGAACCCGCGCACACGTAGGAAAGTTTGCGGAATGGAATTTTAAAAAAATTATCTCACTATGGGGTGAAATACTGCTCTCAAATGGTGATTTTAGGTCGGTTTTGACCCCTACACATGAAAACAAGTAAGAAAGAACACTCTAACAGCCTAATTGGGGAGAATTTTGATTCAAATCCTCAGTATGATCTCTAATATGTTGGGTTCTTTTTGTCACAAGAGTGAGAAAAAACGAGTCTCTTAACTATCTAGTTAGGCTATCCAGAAAGCACAACAGAGAGTTAGTTGGTTAATGGCTCAAATAACATAAAGAAACAAGAGATAAACAACAATGAAGTAAATTTGGACTAAGCAAATAATAACTTGAAATGAATGCACAAAGAAAACACAAGAGAGATATACCAAGTAAACTGATCTTTGAATTGATACTCCTTGGAGAAATATGGGAACTTATGAGTCATCTCTTCCTCCTCGGGAAGGCTCTTGAGTCCCCAAGTACAAATTATTCTTTCTACTATCAATGGCTAACAAAATAAAATGGTGAAGAAAGAGTGAAGAACTACTCAAGAGGAGAGAGCTCTAACACTTGATATGAATGTTGAAAGCTTTCCAAGAGGAAGGTGGCTTTCCAAAGCTAAAAATGAGAAGCACAACAATACTCAATTGTTTCTTCTTTTTTTCATACAATGGCCCTGTATTTATAGGAGGATGGAAATTTTTTTCTCAACTGGTTCTAAGTGTGAATGAGAAGCCCTTGGAGGTACTCTCCATCCCTTTCAGTGATCCCAAGGTGAAATTTGAGGGTGATTTTGGGTATGGGGGAGGTTCCCTTCATCCCAAAAATGGTTGAGGCCCAACCAACTTCATTAATGCACCGTTTCAACATCCACACGGGTCTTTCGACTATCAGTCGTGCACTCCATGCATTGTGCATGTTGTACACCATGTTATCCTGCGCGGATGTGCATGCGCGACTTTCACTGAATGTGCATGTATTTCGAGAACCACTTTTGTATTGTTTTTTTTTATTTTCTTGCCAAACTGAATGTAATTCTTCCATGAATATTGGTACTATGTTGTGTTTGTGTTACTTGTTTCTTTGTCCATTTTCTATAGTTGCAGTGAGCTATTTTCCTGTGGTAACACCCCCAAATGGGCTCTGGTCAAATGGGACAAGGTCTTTCTACCCAAATCTATGGGAGGTCTGGGACTAAGGGATCATGCCAAAAGAAATGAAATCCTCAGTGCAAAAACATGGTGGAATTGGGTTTCAAACAATTCCATCACTTGGGCACACTTCTGGAACAAGAAATATGCAGTTAACCTGATTCGTTTCAGCCATAACATTCAAGGCTCTCTCATATGGAATTCAGTGAAGATGCAACGTGACGTCATCCAACAACATAGCTTCTGGGAGATCTACAATGGTGTGTATGCTAACTTCTGGACTGACTCCTGGCAACAACTTCAAAGTCTATAAAAATATCACAACGCTCCCCCCCCCAAGTCTCTCATCCTCCCCTAGGAGGCCCAAAAGTCAAGGATCTTTGGCAGGCAGAGGATCAACAAGATTTCATACACTGGAAATCCCTTCAGAACCCGCGCCCTTATCTTCTGGACGAAAAAATCAAAAGCATCGAGCAGGATCTGCAAAAGCGCAAAATAAGCATCAACCAAGACTCTGACAAACTCCGATGGGAGTACCACCCACAAGGAACCTACATAGTCAAAGAAGCCTACCACCTCTGTTAGAAAAACATGATCGCGGAGCAATAAAATAAAACAAATGTGGAAATAAAACACAGAAGATACATAATACAATAGAGACACAAATATATGTGCTTCACCCAGTGTGGGCTACGTCCACCAAATAAATTGTCAGGTCCTTCCTTTATTATTATCCAGCAAATGAAGGGATACAACCTACAACAAACCCGTTGTAACTTCCTCTTCTTTTTCCCATGGTCTCCTACCTCAGAATACAATATTCGCAATGATCCATAGTTGCAATACATTTCCCTCATAAAAGAGGGTTGCCTTCTAGGGCAAAAAACCCTAACATAACTTCTACCGTTAGATCTGCGACCTTATAATGAACGGTCCAGATTTACAAAGAAATTACAATATACATTTACAAGGCAATTTTTCCTTCGGGGACTTTGCCCCTGGACCCCGCAGAGAGGGTAACCCCCCTCTGCACTACTTTGCGTGGAGGAGTGTACATTATTTTGGGGTGTACTACCCTAATTACAATTTAATTTGTAAATCTCTATTTTTTTACAATATAAACATTTTCAATTAAAAATATCTACTTCTCAATATATTATATTTAAAATATTCATTTTATTACTTTTCTTTACACTAATTATAGTTATATGTTATGATATTTTATCAAATCGAGAGGAGATAGAGTATGTATACCTTCACAAATTTTACGAGTCAAATCGCTGAACAAAGAAAGTCTCATACACCAATTTGATGTCTAGCTTAGCCATAATCTTAAAAATAAATTATTATTATAATATATTACATAAATTAAATAAATAATAACTACTTCATAAATTAAATAAATAAATAATATTAAAAATTATTATCATATGAGTTAATCTGTGATTTAATTCTCACTCCCTTCCAATGCATTCTCATCGATCCCTTCTATTGTAACACGTAGAAGTAATTTTCCCCTTTTAACAAAACATACATGGATTTAAAAACATCTACCTTTCAATATTAGTCTATTTAAAATATTCATTTTATGGCATGTCTCGGTAGTGTATCTTATGATTTTATATGTACAACACATAAAATCTATTTAAAATATTCATTTTATGGCATGTCTCGGTACTGTATCTTATGATTTTATATGTACTCCACACACAATCTATTTAAAAAATTCATTTTATGGTTGTCTCGGTACTATATCTTATGATTTTCTGTGTACTCCACATACAATCAAGCAAGATTGTTATTTTCATGATGAATATCTTTGATTCCAGGAGACCCAAGAGTCTGTTTAGCCCGGTATGTTGAATCTTCCTGAGACCATCTGTCCCTTGGGAGTTTCTACACTCTTTCCCTGGTCTAGCTTGTTATTTTTCTTGCCCAGCTGCGTTGTGCGCTCCGTATTTTATTCTCTCTGTTACTCAACACTTTTGTCTTCTTGCACTGAGCTCTGACTTAGAGGACTCCTGCTCTGGTCTACTATCTCAGATCTGCATCTGTATCTTCCCGATACATCTCACTTTCACTCCACTGGCCCACCTATTTTCCCACTTTCTGCTGCAGTCTATTGAGTGTTTGTGGGGGGTCGCCGGAGTCCACATCATGGCATCACAAACATTCCCACTGGTGGAATCTTCCGATGATCCATACTGGAATCAGGTGGGGCTCTTTGATAAAGTAGACGCCCTCATTTCTAACTCGTTGCACTTTCCCTCCAAATCCCTATCTTCAAACTTTTCTGCTCCCGCAGTGACCCCTGTGGAACAGTCTGCTTTACTGAAAAATGATCCCCCGGTCTCTGACAACCTTTTTCCTGCCCCCTTTGCCCCTCCCCCTTCTCAAAAGTCTGCTTACAGTCGAAAATCTTGGAAATCAAAAAGGAAAAATGCACGCTTAGTATTGGACGACGGTGTGGGTTTAGAGGAACTTTGTAAAATGTCTACCTACGCCCTAGTTGGAAGGATCTCATACAAGAGTTTGAACCCACAGCCGCTGGAGGAGTGGATCAAGAAAACTTGGCTTCCTCTCCTTGGTTACTCGCTGGAGGTTCAATATCTCAAGAAAGGTTGGTATTGTTTTCACTGCAACTCTCCTGATGATGTATCTCTTTTACTGTCCTCTATGTGGGTCTTCGGTGGTAGCAGCCTCATGCTCAAGCGCTGGAGGCTGGCTTTCAATCCAGACACTGACTACTTTAGCCTCCGACACCTTTGGGTGCTCCTTCCGGGACTCCCAGTGCACCTCTGGAATGAAGGAGCCCTGAGAGCTATTGGTAATTCTCTGGGTAAGTTTATAGCTCTGGATACTCAGTCTCTCAACAGCTCCTTTAGGACTATGGGTAAAGTGTTGGTTGAGGTTGACATTACTGCGGGGCTTCCTGAAACTTTGGAGGTAGATTGGCGGGGTCGTAAGCTACTCCAGAAGTTGGACTACCTTGGGCTTCCCTTTCGTTGTAATCTCTGCAAGGAGACCGGGCACCTGCGCAGATCCTGCCCTGGCAAGGCCCACATTGACTCGTCGGACGATTCTGAACTTTACCTTAACCCACCCGAATATCCTGCTCCTGACCTTGCACTTGCTCACCTGGATGTTCCTCTTGACTCCTACGCTCTTCCTGTATCCATCGATGAGGCCACTCCGTGACAAAGACTACTTCATATCTGTCCCGCTCTTTTTTATTCACTTTCTGATTCCAAGAAAGAAGTCATAGACAAATTCTCTTGGCTCACGTCTCCTTCGGTTTCAAATATCCCCCATCCAAAGACTTTGCAGACCTCATTTTCGGTTCAGTCTCTACCCGCAGACTTTGCCTCACTCCCGACAACGAGTCTCCAAGCCGCTTATTCTGTCCCGGTCCCTCCTCCGTCTCCTCCACACACTTTTCCGATTGTTTCCCCTAGCCCTCCACCTTCCATTCAGGAACCGGAGTCCGCCTTCACGGTGCTTCCTGGACACAATTAGGCTGAGAGGGATGGTGATTCTTTTATGGAGGAGTTAAATACTTCTATACTCCCCCCTTTTCTTCCAACGAATACAGTGCAACTGTCGGGTTTCCGAGGTAAAGCCTCCTCCTTCCCATTCCTGAGGCGGGTACTTCCTCATATACTCATCTGGAGAAGGAGGCAAAGTCTTATGCTTGGTCGAGAGGAATCAGCTCAGAACTCTCCCCCCTCCAGACCAGAAGCTCCAGGAAAAAAAAGGAGTGTTCGAACTCTTTGCAAACTGACTCAGTTTCTTCTACACTCGACAGTAAGTCCCTTAGAGCACAGAAAGCCTTGGCTCACACAAAGTAATGTTAATACTCTCTTTAAACATTTGAGGGATTGGAGGCACTCTCAAGGCTTCCTCCTTCAGAAGATTATTAGAGTGCTCAAAGCCCGATGTCTTATTTCTTCAAGAAACCCTCTCGGCTGACCACAAAGCTAGAGATTTTGTTCATCTTTTCCGTCCCTCTTGGATCTCGGCAGCTGTAAATTCTATTGGAACTTTGGGTGGTATGCTGGTAGCTTGGGATCCCAGTCTTTATAACTTGAGACCCTACCTTACTAGTGGGGGCTTACTGATCCTTGGTCGTTGTTTAGCTTCAAAGTAGAATGTCGCCTTACTTAATATCTATGGGCCCTGCATCGACAAACAGATTTTCTGGTCAAATTTGGATTCTATTGGTCTACTCTCCATTCCAAATCTCATCATTGGTGGAGATCTTAATTTAATACTTTCAGCTGAAGAAAATTGGGGTGGTTCCTACTCGTCGGGCCCTTCTGCAGCTTTCTTTAAAGGGATCTTTGATTCAAACCACCTGATCGATGTTAGTCCGAGCCGTCTAAATCCCACCTGGAGGAATGGGAGATCCGGACCTGCCACGATTGCCAGAATATTGGACCGCTTCCTGGTTGCTGAAAACATTTTGACAACGTCGGGCTTCCCAGCTTCTTGGGTCGAGTTCCCTTTTGTATCTGATCACGCGCCTGTTCTCCTTCAGCTGCGGCTCCCTGCGCTTCACCTTTCACCTCCTTTCAAATTTAATCAACATTGGCTCTCGTCCAAGGCCTACTCCGACTTAGTCCATTTAATCTGGAGGGACCCATGCTTTCTTTCAGAAGACAATCCCCAATGGCTCCTTGTCTGAAAGTTAAAGGTTCTCAAAACCAAATCGAAAGTTTGGTACCATGATTTAAAATTTTTGCAAAAATCTAGTTTAATCAAGATGGAATATAACATTTCACAGATCTTATACTATTCATCTTTGGCCGATTTGACTTTGGAGGAGTCGGCCTCACTGAAACAGCTTGAATCTGCAAGAGCCTCCCTTCTGCTATCGGAGGAGAACAACTGGCGTTTGCACAGCCGAGAGACTTGGCTTAAATGTGGCGACACTAACTTTAGGTTTTTTCATAAAGTTGCCAGCTTCAACCATGACAAGAAGTTTATTTGGTCTATTAAAGATAGTTGTGGTGAAATTCTAAGTGGACAACGTGCCCTCCAGGATGAGGCAGTCGCACATTTCAGTCGCTTGTACAAAAAATCCTCCAATCCTGATCTCCCGGGAATGGTGACAACGGCCAGTCTCTTTTCCAAATTTGTTTCTGATATTGAAGCGGCAGATCTCTTTAAACCTGTTACTCTGTTTGAGATTAAAAATATCCTGATACATTTCAATTCGGAAAGAAGTCTCGGACCGGATGGATGGTCGACAGAATTATTTTGTTTCTTTTTTGATCTTGTTGGCTTGGACCTTCTCCAGATGGTGGAGGACTCCCGAACTTCTGGTAAGATTGTAGGAAGTCTAAATTCTACTTTTATAGTCTTGATTCCAAAAGAAAGCAACCCGCTCTCATTTTGTGACTACCGCCCGATCTCCCTCTGCAGCCTCATCTACAAGTTGATTTCAAAAGTCATTTCAAATCGGATCAAGCCTCTTCTTGAAAGGAGTCTCTCAGCCGAGCAGTTGGGCTTCTTGTGGGGTAGAAGAATACAGGATGCCATTGGAGCTGCCCATGAATGTATACACAGCATAAAGAAGAAAAACCTAAAGGCACTGGTCATGAAACTTGATCTCAAACAAGCTTTCGATTGCATTGATTGGGAGTTCTTGAGATTAATTCTCCACTCTGTGGG
>ML813408.1:82705-96975 GCA_009831015.1 Picea engelmannii | reverse complement strand
AGTTGTTGAGATCAGTCTCCAAGTGGGAGATTGTTGGTTGTGGAGCCTGATTATCTTCCTGATTCAGAGGTCCTTGCTTTCAGCCGTGTTTATACCCCATGAAGTATTACACCCCAGAAGTATGTACACTCTTCCACGCGGGGAAGTGCAGAGGGGGGGTACCCCCTCTGTGGGGTCCGGGGGGGCTATCCCCCCGGCTGGGGGGTCTGGGGGCAAGCAGGCCCCCAGCGGGGGTTCGGGGGCAGCGTCCCCCGATGGGGGTTTGGGGGTGAAGCCCCCAAAGAAAAAATTGCCTTGTAAAAGTATATTGTAATTTCATTGTAAATCTGGACTGTTTATTATAAGGTCGCAGATCTAACGGTAGAGATTATGTTAGGGTTTTTTGTGCCCTAGAAGGCAACCCTCTTTTATGAGGGAAATGTATTGCGGCTATGGATGATGGTGAATATTGTATTCTGATAGAGGATACTGTGAGATAAAGAAGAGGAAGTTACAACGGGTTTTGCTGTAGGTTGTATCCCTTCATTTGCTGGATAATAATAAAGGAAGGACCTGGCAATTTCTCTGGTGGATGTAGCCCACACTGGGTGAACCACGTAAATCTGTGTCTCTCTTGTATTGTGTGTCTTCTGTGTTTTGTTTCTGCATTTGTTTTATTTTATTGCTTTGCGGTCCTGTTTTTATAACAACAAAGACCTTTGTGTTGGAATGTGATGCCTCGGGGAAAGGAATTGGTGTTGTCCTTATGCAAGAGGGTCGACCCTTGGCCTTCACCAACAAGCAACTATCTGAAAGGAATCTGGGCAAACCCATTTATGAAAATGAAATGTTGGCTATTATGCATGCCATTGATCTGTGGCGCCCTTATCTCTTGGGGCAACGTTTCCAAATTAAGACAGACCATCAAAGCCTTAAGTACTTTATGGAACAACACATTTCCTCCCCGGAGCAACAAAAATGGGTGACTAAGCTCTTTGGATATGATTATGAGATCATTTACAAGAAGGGAAAAGACAATGTGGTGGCGGATGCACTGCCCCGAAAATATGAAGAAGAAGGATCCCTTTTTTCTCTTTCCTTCATTGTACCAGATTGGCTCCAAGCTGTGCACCAGGAATGGCTACAAGATCCCAAAAGTTTGCATCTAATCCAGCAATTGCAGACCAATGCTCCAACTTCCCCAGGGTACTCTTGGCTCCAGGATGAGCTTCAATACAAAGATTGTTTGTATTTAAGCAAACAATCAAAGCTTAAATCCACGGTACTTTCTGAGCTTCATGCTACACCCACAGCGGGGCACTCTGGGTTCACCAAAACCTATGACAAGGTCAAACGTTCTTTTTTCTGGGATGGTATGAAACAGGACATCCGTAACTTTGTCGCTAAATGTGAGGTGTGTCAACGCAACAAGGGAGAAACAGTCAAATCTTCAGGCACACTACAACTACTTCTGATTCCACCTGCTATTTGGAAGGATATCTCTATGGACTTTATTACCGGCTTACCCAAATAAGGAAATAAATCAATCATAATGGTGGTTGTGGATCTCCTTTCCAAGTATGCTCATTTATGCGCTCTTCAACACCCATTTACTGCATCCACGGTGGCTCACATTTTCATGGACCAGGTCTTCAAGCTTCATGGCATGCTGCACTCTATTGTTTCTCATCGTGACCCAACTTTCACAAGCAATTTTTGGCAAGAACTGTTTAAGCTACAAGGCACCCAATTGCATCTCAGCACAGCTTATCATCCCCAGACTGATGGTCAAATGAAAGTTGTCAACAAGTGTTTGGAAACATATCTGAGGTGTTTTGCCTCTGAAAAGAAAAATCAATGGGCTCAATGGTTACCCCTAGTTGAATGGTGGTACAACACTTCCTACCATACATCTACACGCATGACTTCTTTTGAAGCGGTATATGGACAGAAACCACCTTCAGTTATCTCATACTTACCAGGTACCTCGAAGGTCCAGGCGATTGACCAAACACTTACAGTTCGAGAGGATATTCTTCATACCCTTAAAGAGAACTTGGTCATGGCACAGAATCGCATGAAGCAACAAGCAGATCAAGGTCACTCTGAACGTCAATTTGCAGATGGGGATCAGGTGTTTCTGCGACTGCAACTATACAAGAAAACTTCCATCAAGGCCGAGCATTGTCAGAAGCTACTACCCAAATTTCATGGTCCTTATACAGTTATCAAGCGTGTGGGACAAGTTGCCTATCAGTTAGCTCTGCCCAATCAGTCGAAGCTACATCCTATTTTTCATGTTTCATACTTAAAGAAGGTGATTGGAACTAGGTGCCAAATTCAAACCAACCTTCCCGAGCTAGTTGAAGAAGGATACATTTGGCTACAGCCAAAAGTAGTTTTGGACCAGCGTGAGCATCGCCTACGTCAGAGAACCATCAAGGAAGTGCTAGTCTAGTGGAAACATACAACTCCAGCAGATGCCACTTGGGAACCAGCTACCATTCTGCAGCAGTTTCCACATCTCAAGCCTTGAGGACAAGGTTATTTTTAAGGGGGCGGACATGTTAGGGTCCTAACCCGCACATAGGTAGATCAATATATTCGGATGTAATAAAGGGCAATATTAATAAGGCATTTCAATAAAATAGAATAAGGCGGATGTAAGAAGACCTAATAGAAGCTTCCGCTTCTAGAAGGATCTTCCTCTAGATGCTTCTCTTGATAGTCATATTTAGTATAAATAAGGGTTGAGGGTATGAAAACCCTAGCTTGGAGATTATTGTAACAGAGCGTTGCTCGACTGGAGGTTGCCCCTTCGAAGAGGCCCGTGAACATTGCTTTCTGAATCAAAGTGTTATTTATGTTGTTATTCTTATATCATTTATGTTTTATTGTGGAGATTATGTTGGTTATATTACTGTTATTTTGCCATTTCTAGCATTTTATGTCTGTTCTGCATACTTTTTATATCTGGTATATTACAATTAGACTGTTTGGTCGAATTTATTCACTAGCTAACCTAATTACTCTGCTAAGATTAGACAGTTTAGCCAAGATTATTCACTAATCCTAAATACTTAAATTTAAAAGACTTGGCCATGTTTAAACTGTATGGATCAAGTCATTATCATTTCATGGGGCTTTATCCATTTTCTTTTATGCCCTCTTTTTATTTTTCTCATTTTTTTATTTCTTTTTCTCTTTTATTTCTTTTCTTTTCTTTTTCTTTTCTTTCTTTTCTTTTGTAGAATGTAGCAACATCTGCAAGTCAAAAAACACTAGAGGAACAAAATTACAATCAACAATTGATCCTATAAGTTATAGGGTTATAACAATAGCTCCACCTGGGGATGGTACCCTCCTTGTGAGGTGCCAAGAATTATGTTTCTCGTTGTCTTGAAAAACTTCCTCTCGAGCTTCTTCTGCTATCTGACTTGCTTTATTTTGAAAATTTTGATGACATTATTCAGTGTCTTAGGGCCTTCTCTGTGGGCTTCAAACACCTACACACAAACTGCTTGTAAAATAAACAATATGTACAATGGAAAAGGAATGGTGATCTCTCTACTAAGGTGGAAGATAATGCTTCAGCATCGTACCATTTACAGGTCCCCCTGACAGGTCTGATCCATCATTATTATTAAGCAGGAAAGCATTATTTCCTTTGAAGGCCTGAATGGTGTAAGGACCCTTCCACAAGCTATCGAACTTTCCATGTTTACCTTTATCTTCATTTCTGGAGTCCCATTTCAAAACCAGATCACTCAATTCAAAGTTACCCTCTTTGGTTCTCTTGTCATAAATCTTTTTAATATTTTCCTGGATCACTTGAGTTCTGTTGTACACTTCTTCTCTGGATTGTTGTAACTGAATCATTTGATTTATTCTTCTTTGAATATCATTAGGCTCTGCTTGAGCTTCCTGTAATAATTTCATCACTGGAAATCCCAGAGAAGGAGGAAAAATCGCTTCAGTGCCATATACCAATTGATATGGAGACATACCAATTGATCTTTTATTACTCAGTCTATCTGCCCATAGTGCAAAAACCAATTTGTTATGCTAGGACTCTTGTTTTCTTGTAATGTTTTCTTGAGGATATTCACTAGACTTTTGTTTGAGGACTCGGCTAACCCATTTCCCTGAGGGTAATAGGTTGTGGAATTCCCCAACGTAATGTGTTATTGGATGCAAAAATCTATGATTTTTTTTGGATCTGAAAGCCGCTGCATTGTCAGCTATAATTTTCCTGGGGCACCCAAAACGAGATAGATATGAGTTTCTAAAATTTTTATGATAACAGAGTCAGTAGCTTGCCTGCATGGCACAACCTTGATCCATTTGGTGAAATATTCTGTGGCTGTGAGGATCCACTTGTGTTGGCCTGAAGAAGATGGGTGTATTTCTCCAATAAAGTCCAAACCCCATTGTTGGAAAGGGGCTTCAACTAATATGGGTTTCATGGGCAGAGGAAGCAACTTCTTTTTACCTTCAAAAACCTGACATTTATGACAAGAAGTAACTTTGTTATGAACATCAGCAAACAATGTAAGCCAATAGAAACCAGTTCTTAAGATTTTGTTGGTTGTGGTCTTCCAACTCAGATGTCCTCCACATTCTCCTTCATGGAACTCCTACAGAACTTTGTCAGCTTCGTCTTTCAACAGGAAATTAAGAAAAATACCACCAGGATCTTTCCAATAAAGATTCACTTCTAGAATACAAAATTTTAATGCTTTTAGTTTGATAAATCTGGCTTTGGTCTTAGTTAAACCAAGAGGAGCTTATAAGTTGAGAAATACAAAAATGAGGTCTACATACCAGGGAGAGTTTAAGAATACCTCTTTTACCTTTGGAGTCGCCTGCTCTTCCTGTTCGTCAACTGCAGCCAAGAAATTGATATCTAGAGCGTTACAATTTGATTTTGCCATTAGTTTGGCCAAACCCTGTCCTTTGACCAATTTAGTAGGCTTTATTTCGATGTCATATTCCAGAATGACCGCAATCCATTTCCCTATTCTTCCATCTGGATTATTCTGAGTCAGGATATCTTTTACCACTGCGTTGGGAACGCACGCATTTGAGTGAGAATGGAGAATATAGACTCTGAAATCCTTTATAGCCTTTACCAGAGCAAAGGCTTGTTTCTCCATAATATTATAATTCAACGCAGCGTCTCTTAAAGCTTTGATAAAAAACACGATGGGTTTCTCATACCCTTCACTATTTTTCTGCAACAATATTGTTGCCATAGTGTGCTCAGATGTAAAAGAGAAAATATAAAAATCTTTGGAATAGTCGGGGTTGATCAGAACTAGAGCTTGGGTAAGTGCATGCTTTACCTGTTCAAAAGACTTCTTGTCTTTAGTGTTCCATTTGATTTTTGTGTCCTTTTTCAACATGTTAGTGATGTTCATAAGAAGTTCAACCAAGTTGGGTATGAACCTTCTAAGGAAATTTATTTTTCCTATGAATGATTGCAATTCTTTTAAGTTCCTAGGGTGTTCCACCTTATGAATGTCTTCTATCCTACTGGGATCTATTTTGATTCCATCCTTAGAGATTATGTGTCCCAATAACTTGCCTTCCTCTAATCTGAACAAAGACTTCTTTGGATTCAATGAAATCCTAAATTTTCTGCATTTCTCAAACACGCGTCTGAGATGTTGCAAATGTTCTTCATCAGACTGGGAGTATACAGTCACATCATCCAAATATATGACTATAAATATTCTTAGTTCATCCACAAAAGAAATATCCATTGCCCTTTGGAAAGTGGCACCAACATTCATCAAACCAAAAGGCATCTTCACATACATGAAGGTTCCCTAGGGTATGGTGAATGCGGTCTTCTCTTGATCTTCTGGGTGAACCAGGACTTGGTTGTAACCCGAGAAACCGTCTAATAAAGAAATTCTACTAGACCCAACTACCTTTTTCAAAATATGATCCATTTTGGGCAATGGGTAGTTGTCTTTAAGAGAGACTTTGTTCAGGTTTCTGAAATCTATGCAAATTTTGATCTCACTGGTTTTCTTTCTGGTAGGAACTAGGTTAGAAACCCATTTGGAAAATCTCAAGGGAACTATAATTTTTGCATCATACATCTTTTTTATTTCTTTCTCTATCAGGGGAAGCAACTTGGGATTGATTCTCCTAAGTTTCTGCTTGAAAGGTTTGTGTTCTTCTTTTATGGGAATCTGATGTTGTATGATACTTATGTCATAGGATTGTAAGTCCTCATAGCCCCAGTGTCATAGGATTTTAAGTCCTCATATCCCCAGGAAAAAACATCTATATATTCCTTAAAAAGTTCAATATATTTTCTTTTTTTCTCCGGTGGCAGAGATTTAGACAATTTTATTATTTTGGGGTTATCTTCTGTTCCTATGTTGCATTCTTCAACCTCTTTACCACTAGCTTCAATTTTCGATTTTTTGGCTACATCGTTAAAATTAAACAAGTCTTCCAACAGAACTAAACCTCTAGGTAACACATTATTTTTCAACTGTAGAATATCAGAATCTACCTCATTTTCATTAAATTCTTCAGCATCTATTTTATTTACACTACCTTTCTCAAAAACGGATTTATTTACAAATTCATCATCATTTTCTAAATCTATGTTTGTACATTCGAAAGCATTCTTACATTGTAGAAAATCTTCGATCTGGTCATCATTTCCAAATACTTGCCAGTATCTGATGTTGTAAGAAACGGTTGGTTTGCACTTCACCTCCACTGTGTACTTGTGAGTGGGACGAAAAGGGATTTTACAGGTAGATGTTGATGTATCCAACCCATCTGCGAGTATATTTTATCCCCTAGGCATTACCTGCAAGTCAATATCAGTAAAGCATTGAAGAGCATCCAAAACAACATTCTTATAGGCTCTAAGTCTGGGATGTTTTGCTGCATACTCACCTTTGATCTGCTTGATAATCAATTCATAATCACCCCTTACCATTATCTACTTGGCACCAACTTTCTTCAATAGTTCTCGGCCAAGCATCAAACCTTCATACTCGACTATGTTGTTAGTGCATTGGAAGTTCAGTTTGTAGGAATGGCTCTCTGAATATCTTGATCTGTGATTATGTAACCAAACTCCAGCTCTGACTCCCTCTTTACTTACTGCACTATTGAAATCCATGCTCCGAAAATCTGCTGGTAGTTCCTCACTTTCCACAATTTTGACCTCTCTTGCCTCAATGATCTCTTTATTTTCCTTGGGATCAGTTCTGTCACTTTCCAACTGGGCAATTTGTCCTTCCAGGTCACTGTCATTGTATAAGATGAAAGAATCCAGGTCAGAGTGAGCCGAGTACAGGGGGTAATTATGAGGTTTTTCTTGACTACTGACCATGTATTTCATCAAAGTTTCCCTGTACAATCTTCTTTGTTGTCCAAAGACTGGAACAATGGCATAAGACATGTCAAGTTACAGAGTTCCTTTCAGCTTAGCTCCCCATGACCTTGATAGTAACATACCTTACTTTGGGGGGATGTCCGCAACTAATATATCCATTACCATACTCTTTGCCGAAATTTGGGCTGGGGTGATGCATAAGTCTTTGATTAGGCCTATGCATTTAACCTTGTTGGAATCAAAAGAATGCAAATCTTTGTAGGGTCTGGTGACTTCGAGTCCCAACTTTTCCATCACTACCTTGGGCATCAGGTTATGAGAGGCACTCGAATCCAACATAGCGTTGTGTAATATCAAGTCGTGGATATTTAGGCTAATGTAAAAAGGTTCTACAACTCCATTATCAGTCTGACCATCTACTTCAGGACCAAAAAAGAGCTCTGGTCAGTCATCAACAAGATTTACTGTGTCTGAATGATTTACAGATCCAACATTCAAATCCTTAGTACCTATCTCAAGTTCTATGCTTAAAGCTTTAATCACCTACGACCTATAAGCATTATTGTTCATTAACTCGGAGAGGGGAATGGGAATTTTCAATTTAGCTAATTCCCCTTCAAGGCTGAATGTAGTGGAAAATTTGCTTAAGGTCTGTACTTCTGGTTTATCTGTTGGAACTCTATAGCCAGATGCCCTTGGTTGGCTTGTTTGACTTATTGATGAAACTTCAGTCTGATTTGCTCTTTGTAGAATCTTTGGAGATCTTGGTGTAGAAGATTCAACATTATTTCTCTCAAGGATTTTCTTGGGAGGGTTCTGAGGTCTTATTGGTTTCAACTATTTTCTTTGTTTAATTACCCTTCTTTGGAGGGTTTTCATTTTATCTCTTTCTCCTCAGGTTATACTGTCTGTGTACCTCCATAATAGCATTCTCAAAGGCCTCCTATTATGTTTCGTCTGCTTCCTCATTTACCTCTGTTTATGAAAGATGGAAAATCTCGTGTTCTTCCTAGGTGAGGAAAATGGATTCATCATCATGAATGCCCATGACGTTTATATGAGTGTCATCTAATTCCTCGAGTACCTCCTCCCCATCATCAACGTAATTTTCCTAGAGGGGTGGTATGATTTGCTGATCTGGCCCCACTGTTCTCTTTGATCCCTAGGATCTCTCTACCTGATCTGGAGCATATTTCTTCTAAAGTTTGGGTTCTGAATTGGAGGAGCATCTTGGTTATCCCTGGGGGGATTTCTTTCAGCTATAGTAAGTATCTCCATCATTCTCTCTATCACTCTGGCTAAAGAGTCCAATTTGGCATTTGAAGAGGATGTGGACGGTTCCTCTTTGATTGTGACCCTCCTCTCTTTTCTCTGCTTGGCTCTTCTAGCTAGTAGGTTAGCCTCCACGCTTATTGCGCTTTTTTTCATGTCTTCCAGAGTAGCTGAATTTCTTTCCCTTAGCTGATATGACATATCGGTGTCAAATCCATCTGGAAACTTAATAAGTGCTAAACCTTGAGGGGATTTTATGTTAGCAAGGATGGCATTGTAAAGGTTGTTGAACCTGGTGCAGTAATCCTGCACTATTTCTCCCTGATTCCTCTTGATGTTCTCATATTCTGATAATATCTGGAGTGGATTTTTCTTAACCTCTCATATGTCCAGAAAATGTCTGTGAAAAGCGGCAAGATTAGTTATCGAAGCAGGATGTAAGGCTTTAAACCACTTTTTAACGTCCCCATTCAAGCTTTGTGCAAATAATCTCATTTGTACATCAACTTCATCTACCTCCTACAGATCAAAATAATCATTCATTTTATCCACATGTTGTTGTGCATTAATAGGATTAGTATTGTCGTATTGACGTAGTCTAGTTTGGTAATCTTGAGGCATGGCATGCAAAGGAGAAGCCAACACAAAGGGAGCATATCTTGCTGCCATAGCTGGTGGATGATCTTGAACAATAACTTGTATGATTGGAGGGGATGTAACAGATGCAGTGGAGGACGAAGGGCTAGGGGGTGCAGAGTGAATTGTTTGAGGTTTCATAGAAGTTGCAACAATTGTTAAGGCAGAAAGTTCAATTGATTGCTGGAAATGAGTTGTGTCCAAGGCTTGATCAAGATTAGCCAAAAAATCTTCTAATTTATCAAATTCCTGGAGAAAAAGTTGATCAACGTCTGCCCTGGGTGAGAGAATTTCAGGAGTCTTAGGTTGCAGGATGGTTTGATCCAACACAATTTCACTTACAAAGCTGTCTGATTTTGTTCTAAAAAGGCTTTGTTCAAAAGTGATATCAAACTCAAGATCCTGAAGGGAAACCAATTTCTCTGGGAGGGAAGGAGATCTGTGACTTCCTGAACCTTCCATAACGGTTTTCTTTCTGAGTAATTTCTCGGGATTGTCTATTGCGGTGGCAGGTTATGGATCTGGGTGAGATCTAGTAAAAATTCTTTTGGGAGCCAGAATTATAATTTTTATTTTATTTTTCTTTTAAGAAAAACTTAAATTGATTATATACAAAACTTAACAACCTCTGAACATTATCTCTTAATATATTTATATTTTATGACTTGTTCAGAAATAAGGTTTTCTTTGCATAGAAAAAAAAAACATAGGATTGGAAATTTGTTCAGACTCCCCAGTATGGTCGCCAATTATGTTAGCTCTCTGTAAATTCCTAGAGGTTGTAAAAGGGCAGAAGAAATTTACAAGAGGTAACCTTAACCAACCACTTCGAAACTGGGATTAACTATCAACCCTTTGTACTTAGTACTAAGGGTTGAAGTATTTATAATCTAAATTAACCCTTAGTACTTAGAAGTTTGAAGTATTTATAATCTAAATTACAAATGACCCTGTCATCAATGATCAAGACATGGCAGATGCTATTTTTAACTATCTACATAACAAGATGCAAAAATATAGGAACTGATGATGATGCGTCGAATCTCTCATGATGATTTTGGGGAAGACCATTGGTGAGTCATTCATATGAATTTGACTGCGCTGGATGATGACTTGGATGAGACCTTTATCTTTACTCGATCAATTCACATAGCTCATCCCATCTTTGTGTACCGGGAATGGTAACTTTCAATAGCTGGCGGTAGATTTCATCCATCTTGGTATACTTAGCAAAGTCGGCTTAGTGAGGAAAATGTAATTGATTTCGTGTTGTATGATGAGGTCAGGTTGCAAGGTCTCCAAGAACGTTTTGCCTATGATTCTGCCTTGTATCCCTGAGAAATTGGAATTGTCTTTGGCCATGGTGGCAATCTTTTGCTTATAATCAGATAAAGTCATCAATTTATCATTTAGGACAAGTAAGCCAGGAAGGTCATTTTTTTGTAATGCCTCAAGCTTGCCAAAAAATCTCTAAACTCCAATGTCCATGTTTTGAGATTTCTCCTCCAACTGCAACATTAATCCTCTTTTGGTCAACACTCTTTTGACTTCGAGAATAGTTTCTGTTATGTCTTCAACTTTCAGGTCTTCAAGCTCTTCCTTGGTTTTTGAATTCAGGAAGTTGATGATCTCGTCAGCTGTCGAGGGCATTTCACCCAGCTCTCTTCTTATCCTGTCATTGGCTTGTCTACTCCTAAGCACTAGATCATGTTGCTCGAACATGATTTGCACCATGGGCCAAATTTCGTTTATGGAGTTGGAGATACCTGTCCAGATATTTTCCTTAGCCTATGCTAATGTCTTACCTACCATTGTTTGTTTATGAAGCTGTTTTATTTCCTGTCTGAGATTCTCTAATGCTTGTCTCTCAATGTTGTATCTTGTTTGGAAGGAAGACTTGAGTTCTTGGAGACTTTCAACCTCCATTTTCAGCCTATTGATCTTCGTTCCTTGCAGAGTCATCTCCTCCATGGACTTTGCTAGCTCCACAGTTTTTTCCAGTGCTGTCTATGGAGTTGTCGTTGGAATTTTTGTTGTAGTGGTTGTTGGAACAACTGTTGTACCGACTTACGCAAGGGGAACTGCACTCAATGGAATGACTTCCATCAGGGTTGATTGTTCCTTCTCTTTCAATAACCTTTCCAATTATGCCTCCATTTCCTTGATCTATGCGTTTTGCTGCATGATTAGCTTCAACAATTCCTCTTTCTTGTCTTCTGCCTCATCTATTTCTTTAGCTTGTGAATCCTCTGTTGGTGGAAATTTCAGTTGTTTTCTCAGAGATGCAATGTCAACATTATTTTTCTTTAACATCACCTCTGTTGATTTTACATTCGAGGGATCATACCCAATCTTGAGCACCAACTCCTCTAAGGATTTTATTCTGTTATCCTTTGCAAAAGAGGATATCTTTTCCAACTTCAATTGGGTTTGAACATTGTTTAAAGATACCTATAACTTTGCTTCCATAGAGGAAGCATATGCCAATGTGGAGAAAATCATTTCTCCAGTTTGTCTGTGCAAATCCATCTAGTCAGCTGGATGGACTTGTTTGGTGTCAAAAACAATAGTTGACCTCTTGTAGTCAGTGATCTCTTTGGGTTGAGACACCTGTTCTTGCAGAAATGCCAGATGCATTCTTCCTTTATCTGTGTCAAAGGCTGAAAACAGTCTGTGTTGTGTTGTGAAGGTTTTCTTCCAGAACTGAGCGTAGGTGTTGTTGGTCAGCATCTGGTTCTTCTTTTTAATCATGTCATATTTTTCAAAAATGTTCATAGGTACAGATCCTTGTGGAGTTTGGGTGGTCACAGCTATATCCGTCTGCTTCTTTGAAGAAGAAGTGGACACCACCTGATGTTTTCCCTCAATCACTTTAGCAAATTAGGGTGCTTCCTCACCATACATGTGAGTAGCATGAGTGGTTTTGGGTCTCTTGCTGTATACCTGAAAATCTTCTTTTGATACCTCAGTGATTGAAGGAGAGGCATCCTTTCTTGGCCTTTTTTCCTTTGGTACCTGTGGGGTGGTAGTCTGTGAAAAAGAGACTGAAGGAGATTCCTGTTGTTTGGTATCTACCAAAGTGTTTGCCTCCCACTCTGTCCGATTCACGTACTTTTCAATTTCTGGTTTGAGGGTGTGAGCATAAGGTGAACTTTTTTTTTTGGATCTCATCTCTGCAATGATCCTACTTGGGTCATAACACCGAATGAAACTAGTGTTGAATTCCATTTCCTTTAATAGTTTATCCGCCTCTTCCCAAAAAACTTGACTGTTGCAGATAAACGGTCCTATTTTCCCTTTAATCCTCATCTGTTGTTTTTTCTTCAGAAACACAAAATGAATGTCATCTGAGTTTATCATTTGACGAATATACTCCAGTGCAAATATTAGAACATGCACATACTTGGGCAATTTGTATGGAGCTAGTTCACACCCATACACTCTGATCTCCGTGTGATTATGGTATAGGAACCAGTCCCCAGTCTTTGCGAGATCTGAAAGGTGCATAACTCTTTGGATATCCTCATTTATCCTCAGTTCTAGTCTTCCACTGAGCATGCCTACCACTGGGTGATAAAACAACTCAATGAATTGTTTGAAATTGAACTCAGTGGAGTTTCTTCTGAGCAACGACGTCCATAGAGTTACTGCTTGCAGTTTTCCGGCTTTTCTCCATCTTCTTCATGAGAAAGGAAAATTTGTCTGCTTGATAGAACATAAACATGTAGGCTAGTATTGAAGAATACCAGAACATGCCTTCTATAGGGAAATTTGCCAATTGCTCGTGCAGGTTCTTGGCCAAAAAACTGTTGTAATCAAACTGGGTGGCAACTTTCTCTTCAACAGAGAAAATGGATAGGAAACCTAGGATAGGTTCATCCACCCATTCATCTGAGAAGTAACCGAGCAAACAACACAGTGTTGAGCTAATCTGATTTCCGTTTTAGGAAAATATGGAAGAATGATAGGGAGGATTCTTCTTAGGGAATTGGGCATCTTGTGGAAGGAACAACTCAAATATTTGTGCTCTTTGGGGAAAAGACAGGTTCTGATACATTTCTGTCAAAATTTCAATTATGAGGGGAGAACGGGGTTCGGCTCTAGGTACCTACATCATTTGATCGATGGCCTCGGGTGTAATAAGGAAAAGGGTTTCTCCAGACGAAGATATTATGGCTCTATGATCAGGGAGGTAGTGCACTTGGTATTTGAGAGAGAATTCAGGAAAATGATAGACTTGGGGAAAATGATACAGAGGGAAACTTGACTGCCAGAGCCTAATTTCCTCGCTCTGATCGATGAAGGTGTCTTTAAACCATGAATATAGCTCGGCGAAGTCGAAATCTGACCTAGTTTCTGAGATTAAATAGTCTTTGTCTGCTAATGGGATCCGGTCAAGATCGACAGGAGGTGGGAGAAATGGATTTTCCTCCACATTTAACTTTTTACTTTTGGGTGCCATTGTTTTCCACCGGTACCTGCACATTGAACATACGTTAGTAGGTGAAAACTTATGGCTGATGAGATGTTGCAGAGGCGAAGGAAAATGAGTCTCTGATACACAGGGAGTGTGAGTGGAATGCGAATGACCGAAACGAGGTTGGAATTTAGTGTATGGGTGTCCGTTGGGTGAAAAAAGGACAAGCCAGAAGAACAACGGGTATGTGGCCAGTAATAAATGACCAACGGGTCTTTTAAAGCGTGAGGGGGCAAGGTGAAGGACATATGACATGTGTACCTGGTTGACATGCAGAATGGTGATTGGGGAATGAACGAAAAATATATGACCCATAACAGTTAGATGGAGGGGACATGCTGACGGGGTCATAAAATGGGATCTGCAAGGGGTGGTTTTGGGGTGTGGCATCTCTGGATGATGGTGGTGAGTTGGAAAAATGGTAAGCAGTAAATTTTTGGAGTGGGGAGGAAAAATGGAATGAGATGATGCCACGTAGAGATGGGGCCCGCCTGGACACTGCTTCATTCCGGACCCCTCCCCGCCCCCCCCCCC
>ML813408.1:60418-71897 GCA_009831015.1 Picea engelmannii | reverse complement strand
CCCCCCCAACCCTAGGGGGTTTACTTGGCCATTCTGTTGGGATCCATGTGCATCATTATTGTTTCCACAAATAGCATTTTGATATGAATCCACTTGTTATTTAGTGCCTTCAATATATAAAGCTTGGTTTGATCCCAAACTATTAGCTCCACTGACAATGCAACTGAATTGATAACAACTTTCCTTTTCAACCATTCATGAAACAAACAAGGAAATTTCGTGAAGAAGAGATCATGCATATCACAGTAAAAATTTGTGTCTTTCCATTCTTTCACATTCACCCTCAATCCTTGTGTCTCTTGCAGGGAAAATTTGTCTTCTTTCACTTCTATCCAATCTTTAATCTCTTTAGAAATATGCCAGCTCATTTTTCTTTTCCTTCATCGATCTCAACAAGACTTCAGGTCTTGGAAACATATCAATTTTTTGGGTGCTTTTGGTCCACTCTTTCATGTGTCCCATCCTTCTTAATGTTGGGGATTTTTAGACCCAGGGTTCATCTGAAGTTGTCGAACAAAAACCACAAAACATCGACATATCAATCCTTGACCAAGGTCAAGGAAAGTCTCGCCCGAGATGCAAAGGGGATCACAAAGACCATAAGGTATTATGATAGGGATGAAGGTTTAAACATATGACACATCAATTCAATTGGCATCCATATAAATCATATATGATAAACTATGAGGACTAAGAATTAAAACTATACACACACATGTTAAAATCATACATAATAGAAGTAGAATGTAGCATGATTGTTGTATCTTTATTACTGGAAGCAATTCGTCATTTCCAAGATATGCATTGCACATGACAGACACATATGACATCCATAGAACTTCACATATTTTCTACATAAACTCTCAGAATTACAACTTGCTACAAAATGTGCCTTTGCTCAAAACTCAGACATAGAATAGACACATAACTATATTCAAATTATTACCACAATACAATAATATCATAGTGAGCTCCACGATGATAGCTATGCTAACTTAAAAAAATATCTAATTGGATAACTAGCTAGCTCTATTTATGATATTAGAGATTCATTTTATAGTTTTCCTCTGTTGGGGAGCATTGTCTCCTTTTTATCTACTCCACTCAGTTGTGTGATAAAATTTCCTCACATGCTTTTGATGTCTACCATCGCTCCACATAGACTACTTTCTTAAGGGAAATATTAACTACTTGACCAACTTGTTTCCTGACCTTCCCACATCTTTGTATACTATTGGAAGTAATCATTCAGGGGGATTTCCCAATGATTCCTTTCTTAATTCTAGTGGGAATCTTCTTGTTTTCCGGTGCACTTGAAAATCAGACTAACATGCACTTGGTAGTCTTTAAGCATGGTGTGCGAATGAAAAAACGCGGTCCAGTGTACATTCTATGTCATTCCTCGCACATTTCCTTGGGCATGTGCAAAACTATGGAATGATCACGCACAACTTCGTTTGTACATGGGCGCAAAACTGAACCCAAATATTTGGGTTCCAACACCAACCTACATTTACAATGTTTGTAGGCACCGACATACTGAAGACACCAATCTCCTTATCTAAGCACCAAGATGTAGGCACCAACCTACTAGATATACCAATTTTCTACTTTGTCTTTCTGGAAAAAAAATAACATCATTATTTCACAAACAACAAGACTCCATGTCTTCCTTGTTTGAACTCGCACCTCCCTACCACCCTTGGAAGATTACATTCTTCTCTTTCTTATCTCTAGCTCTTGAAAACCTCGGAGCCTCAACACTCTCACATTAACCTCTTTCACCTTCGCATACTTACACACACACACACACACACACACACACACACACTCATCCATATTCTTCAACTCACAATTTATACACTTTATACACTATCACATATGCTCAAGGTTTTCTCCTCATACCAAAAAAATGAGCTCATGAGGTCAGCTCCAACTCCCTTGACTTCTACCATAAAATAGAGCTTCAAAATTTCGTTTCTGTTGGTTCCAATTTTATTCATTGTTTTTCGCACGAGTGAACTAAGCCATCGGGCTCTTTAAATGCATACCACAAACTGCAAGACTCAACAACTATCTAATCAGGTCCTTGATCGAACCTCAGCCATCGATCTGTCCTCTTTCACATCAAGATGTTAATTGGGCTATCAGGATCTCACGCACACATCAACCTTTGATGCACAACAACAATCTGATTTGGTACTTGATTCAATCTCATCCGTCAATCTGTAAGGTCAAATTTTGCACTTCACTACATACTGGGATGATCGGGACTACCGGTTCACTACCCCATTGAGCTCTTGAGCCTTTAATTTGCACTTTCAACTTCTCTCTCAATCCGATATACCAAGCCACCAAACACTGGGATTACTGGGCCATCGATCTATTGGGCCCCCAAATCTTCAAACACATGCCTTCAAACTTCCACTCAGGTTGGGTATGCCATCAGCCTCACCAAACCACCAACCCACCAAGCCTTCAACCATGCGCCTTAAACTATTATCCTCGATCCGGTATGGAATTGTGTCTCGCTCTTTGTTTTGACTACTTGGTGATTGTCGCACTAGGCTCATTGGCTTATTGACCCATCAAGCCCTTGGGAGCTTCAAACACATTCCATGCTCCTTCAATCTTCTAGTATCTGAAATGTGATATATGTTGATGTGGTCTCCATGTGGAATCATTTCCATGTGTACTGGATGACGTGGCATTGGTATGTGGTTGCTAACATCACTTCCATGTGGACCCCTTCCTTGTGTATTGAATGATGTAGCGTTGACGTGTCTACCCTCGTGGCGTTGATGTGGTTTTTGTCATGGATTTGATGTGGCTTCAACCACTAGTCCATTGAACCTTCAATACTTCAACACTGTTCTTTTCACCCGATCCAGTATGTAACCTTTTCACTTTGTGTTCCATCTACTCAGCGATTGGCCCACCAACATTTCAACACTACACCTTCAATTATCTACCCCGATATGGTATGGAACCTCATCTCACAATGTTCTGTCTATCGGGGGATCATCTCACCAACCTTTCAACACCACGCCTTCAATCATTTGCCTCGATCTGGTATGGAACTTCATCTGATAGTGTTCCGTCTACTGATCGATTGACCTACCAACCTCAAAGCTTCAATGTTGTGTTGGCAATCATTTCTGGTCTGGTATTAGAACACTGTTTTTTTGTGTTCCCTCCATCGTGTTGATGTGGAAGATGAGGTGGCCTCCACATGGTCCATCGTACTGAATTGGTTGCAATTATAACACTGGGATGGCAGATGGTGTGACCTCCATGTGGCATTGAAGTTGGCCCAACGGGCCCTTGAGACATTAACATTGCACTTACACTCCGATCTTCCGATCTCTCGATATCTAATATGCTACATTGAGTCATTAAGCTATCAGGCTCATTGGGGCACCTCGCTATTGAGCCCTCAAGAAATTTAACACTACACTCTCAAGCTATCACTCTGATATGGTATCTGATATTTGACATGTCGAGGTCCCAATCCTTTGATCTTAGTCGTTGATCTCCGATGGTCGAGATTTAACCGGTTCCAGGTCCACAGTTCTTCATGACCAAACGTTAACATTTTGCATAGAGTTCCATAACACACCTATCATTATTCAGACTATGTGATAGCGCCTTTACTTTATAAACCTTTTGAATACGATTTTCCCAATGAATGTGGGATAAATCGACTATGTTGCAATTTACCTTGGTCTAGTTAACCAAGACCTATCTTTCCAAGCTCATCGTTTGCGCTTCCTTTGTGCCCTCATACTTCAACTCTCATTCTTCAACGAGTTCATTTCATCCATCCTCCAATCACACGAATCTTCCTCGTAACTTTTCTTAGGTAAAACATCGAATGAGGATAATCATTTTCACAAAGCACGGGAAGGAAAACTCCATGGACTTCTACTCCTCTATGTCTGGTTCGATTTATAATATGGATGCTTCCTATGTTTGTCTAGTTTGATTCTCTTTATCCTCAGTAGTCTCCCCCTGTCTTTGACATCAATGAGAACAATTTTCCAACACTTATACATTACAAACTAGATTCAAAGATGAATCCATTGATATCAAGTTCGATAGAGGATCTTCAAAAGTGGAAGGATCCACCCTTGTTAAACTGCAACAAACTCTATTGTTTTTATTGACCAAAGATTCTCAGTTGAGACAATTTCTGAATAGTGAATTCATTTCAACTCATAAACTCTCAAATAAAATATTAATATCATTTTTTGCAGAAAAAAAATTATATTATTCACTATGAGACTTTTAAACTCTAAGTTGATAGTTTTTACTTTATTAATCTCCATTATAATAATTTAAGCTTTGTGCAAACTCTTTGTAAGTAAGGTAAACCCACATAACATCTCCATAGAAACTTTTTGAAATGTTTTGGTCAAAACTTTTAATCACTTAACTTAAATATTTTGTAAACCATACTTTCTATATAAACAATAAAAATCACATTGCTTAATAATATCTTATTTCAAAATGCATTATTCCTCTTCATGTTTTCACCCTATACACACATATGTAATAAGCATTCATAAAATATATTCTCAACACCAAATTATATCATTATGAAAAACAAAATTATGTAACTTACTAGGTTGTAAGAGAGTAAAGATGGACCTTCCACATAAGAAAGGCTTTGGCTAAATGTTCTATCTTTTGGTATTTTTGGTTGGAATCCGGTGATGTATTTTGGACAAAATTGTTATTTTCTATTGTTTAAATTGTATTTGTGAATGCATAAATGAATTCAACTTACTGAAAAATCCCTTGGGCACTCCAATTATACAAACTTAACCACTCAAATAAGAAAATCCAACCATTCCTCACCGAATTTTGGACAAAATCAAACTCAAAAAATCACCAAAATATAGAACATTTAAACTTTTAAACTACTCTCATAAAAAATGATAAACAAACATGATACCACACGACATCCATACCAAAGTTTGTTCCTTTGGATTTAGCAATCACAATCACCATCATCACCGATTTCTTTAGTTGAACATATCGTCTGAACTCAAGACTTTAATGACAACCATTTTATCTTTAATGCAAGTGGATTGACAACTAGTGTAACAAAAACATATCACCTAAAACATATACACCCAATAAAGACATGTTCACATTACCATCCACATATTTGCATAAGTCAGTCACATCTAATACCTTAAACTAATAAATCACAAGTCAACTCAAATGCTCTTTACATATTTTTTATCAAATTTTTATTTTAAAATAATATTTAAACCATTTTGATCAAATCTCCATAACAAAATATATTTTAATATTTCTTAAACATTTATTAATATAAACTAAGTGAGTTAATAATATTTAAACGATTTTTATCAAATCTTTATTAAAAAATAATATTTTAATACCTCTTAAACATTTATTAATATAAACTAAACCAATTAATCCTAAGTAATGTACACATTTTTCTATTTATAAAAAATAAAAATAAAAATCTTAAAAGGCCTTCATGAGTAATATCAAAAAGGCCTTTGGATCCTCATTGTAATAATTTTGTTGAAACGGATGCATGTAGCAGCCACATCTCTTCTCATAGATAACTACCACCATTCGAGCAAGTGTTTTAGTTCTGTAGTATTACAGTTTCATCCTATTTCATTTATTTAATAGAAGATATTGTTCACTAGATATCTATGTTGTTCTTCATATCTCTGTGTTTATTGTATTCATTCTATTAATCAGTTTGTTCTTCGCCTAAATATGGATCAGTGGTATCAGAGCGGTCTTCTCTTCATTTATTTTTTTTCGTGCATGTCCCCAACAAGATCTAGGTACAACAAGTTGGGACTCAAAACAATCGATCCGTTGCAATATCGATCACGCCGAGCCCAACAACAACCCATGGGAGACGAAAATAAAGATGATGGAGCAGGATATACTTTTAAAATATTTCTTTAGGAAGCCCTTGCGCGACAAAGGAACAAAATGATGGACAACTTTGCGCAGATCCTTCGGCGGCTGCCGAAAGGAGAAGCATATTCATCAAGCGACCATGCAACCCCCTTCAAGGTACACATAAATTTTGATATTCCATCATTTGAAGGACTGATAGATGCAGAGGTTGTAGATAAATGGTTGAATCTGCTCGAAGGGTATTTTTCGTTCCACAAATTTTTTGATAGGGAAAAGATTACTTTTGCACTCCTTAAGTTCATCCCCCATGTTAAGGACTGGTGGGACACTTACTCTGAGCAAAGGGCCATAGAGGAATCCGCAATATTTTTGGTTTCCCCTACACGGGATTCCTTCCAGGATGCCATTAAATAACGATACTACCATGTTGGAAGCTACGAGGACCAGTACACTGGATGGACCACCCTGCGCCAAGAAAGGGACCAGATAGTACCATATTTCACCAATATTTTTCATATCGTGTGCACCAAACTAGGTATCAAATACACTGAGCGACATATGGTGTTCAAACACTGTAACTGTTTGCATAGATACATCCAAACATAAATGAATTTTTGGGACATCACCTCATTGGGTACGGCTTATAGCTACGCTGGAAAGATCGAGAAGAAATTTAAGAAGAAGAGGCGAGAGTTTGGATCTGAAAATTGTCATAGCTGAAGTAGGGAAAAGGCGGCCCCAACCCACACAACAAGGGACAAAGCAGAGATGTCCACTCTCAGGACAACCAATCCAAGACGCAACACAAGAAGGGTAATGAGAAGACAAAGGACACGAGAAAATGGTGTGAGTACCATAGAATCCCTTGGCACAACAATGAATAATGACGCTCCAAGAAGTCACTCATGGCCGAACTGAAGGCTTCCAAGTCAGAGTTCGATTATTATTCGGAATCAAATCCAAAAGGAGCGAAGCGGGTTATCGATGTTGAACCCAGTTCCATTGTCACTACCACCAAAGTATGACCAATAGAACCAGAAGAACCAAATGAAGGGGAACGCCTTTTTCACTCACATATGTGGGTAAATGGGGCTCCACTTCATTTCATTGTCGATAGCGACAGTCAGAAGAACTTGATTTCGGTAGAGATTGTCAAGTGGCTGGAACTGCCAATGACACTACACCTATAACCCTACACCATCGCCTGACTTTTCCAAGGAAGAGATATTTGTGTCATCCAACAGTGTCATATTCCCTACGACATCAAGCCTTTCAAAGATGAGGTATTGCACGATATGTCTCCCCTTGAAGTTTGTGGTGTTCTTTTAGGACAACCATATTTGTGGAAGAATCATGTTATGTATGAGTCTATACCCTGCAATGTTATTATTTCTTTGGGTAGACAATTGTACATGATACCAGAGGTAGCACCACCTACCGCTATTTCTTTAATATTTTCTAAGTAATGCAATAAGGTCATTTCATAGACCGGGAAGTTATTATTCTTTGTGATCCATGCTCATAGTAAGAATAAGGTCACTGCCACATCCATGGCCTCTACATAGAGCCTCTCTTTGCAACAAAATAAACTAGACGAGATCGTGGAAGAATACAGAGACATCTTCTCCTCACCCACCGGGGTACCAACGCACTGCCAAGTCAAGCATCCAGTTGATCTGACCCTTGGTGCACCTCTACCTAATGGACCATTCTATCACTGCTCACTGATGGAAAATGACGAAATCAAGCATCAGATCCAAGATCGTCTTCAAAAGGGGCACATCATACCCAACTCCTCCCCTTGCGGAATCCCAATTGTACTAGTGGAGAAGAAAGATGGGACTTGGCGACTCTGCATTGATTACAGAGCCCTAAACAAAATCACAGTCAGGAACCAATACCCAATTCCCAAGATTGATGTTGTGGAAGAATCATGTTGTGTATGAGTCTATACCCTGCAATGTTATTATTTCTTTGGGTAGACAATTGTACACGATACCAGAGGTAGCACCACCTACCGCTATTTCTTTAATATTTTCTAAGTAGTGTAGTAAGGTCATTTCATAGACCGGGAAGTTATTATTCTTTGTGATCCATGCTCATAGTAAGAATAAGGTCACTGCCACATCCATGGCCTCTACATAGAGCCTCTCTTTGCAACAAAAGCAACTGGACGAGATCGTGGAAGAATACAAAGACATCTTCTCCTCACCCACTGGGGTACTGACGCACTGCCAAGTCAAGCATCCAATTGATCTGACCCTTGGTGCACCTCTACCTAATGGACCATTCTATCACTGCTCACTGATGGAAAATGATGAAATCAGGCATCAGATCCAAGATCTTCTTCAAAAGGGGCACATCATACCCAACTCCTCCCCTTGCGGAATCCCAATTGTACTAGTGCAGAAGAAAGATGGGACTTGGCGACTCTGCATTGATTAGAGAGCCCTAAACAAAATCACAGTTAGGAACTGGTACCCAATTCCCAAGATTGATGACCTTCTTGAACAACTCAAGGGGGAAAATTTCTTCAGCAATATTGACCTAAAGTTTGGTTACCACTAGGTTCCCATTGAACCAACTGATGTAATGGAAGACAACCTTTAAATCTAAAGAAGGTCTCTTCAAATGATTGTTCATTCCCTTTGGCTTAAAAAATGCACCAACCACTTTCATGAGGTTGATGGATGATGTAGTGAGACCCTTCACCAACTCTTTTGTGGTGGTATATTTGGATGACATTCTCATCATCAACAGAACTTGGTAGGAACACATGCGGCATATTCAATAGATTTTGAGCACTCTACGGTAGAATAAGCTATATGCCAACTTGGAAAAATTATCTTTTGGCATGAATAGGGTCCAATACTCGGGCTACATTGTTGATGAGAATGGGGTACATGTTGATCTAGCTAATATCCAAGTCATCCATGACTGACCAGCCCTGACCACACTAATCGATCTTTCACATGTGTGAGTCTTATTTGTTGGGGACGTTGCACATGCTCTCTACACACCCTGGCCTAGGTCGACCTTCTTGATTATTTGATTGTAGCAACCCCTAATGGGTTGCAACATGGACCCATGCTTATTCCTTCGAGAAAATTCATCCCTAGGGGATCAATGGTAAGCCTGCTCAGTTCTTGTAGTATCCATTGATGGAGGAGTTCATCAATGCTTGCATCGATCTTGTCTGTTGGTGTCATGATATGGGAGGGAAATGATGGGGTTTTGATGAATGATTTATCGATGTTGATGTCATGGTAATTTGTTTCTAGAGTGGGTACACGTGTTCACCATGTTAGTTCAACCAAAAACTTTGGGATGAGTGGTGAGCATGCGTGTTTCTAGTTCAAATATTTACAATGCACCCTACATCGTTTCCTGGATAACTATCCTCTTGCACAAAGGAAGATAATGTGAGGGATAGTATCCCTCATTCAAAATTTTTCCTACATATCTTCTTCTACAGTTACTCATTCTTGGTAAGGTTGGCGATGAGCATCCCACCATTGTGCAGGGCTCCCTATCAGTAGTGTATCCAGTGCGTGAAGCCATCGGTACTATGGACTGTGTTGTATCCGTGCAAGTAATGTGTTCATCGGCTTCGAACCATCATATTGATAGGATCCAAATTTTTTGACATACTCTCCACAGAGATATGAATGCACCTCCTCGTTGAGACTTCATATAGCTTATTTTTCCACCTATCAATGGCATCCAAAAAATATATATCATAATACTTGACACTCCTCTATCTTAGCTCTCCATCTGGTTCGGGGTTGATGTAGTCCTCCATGTGCCCCATGACTTTGTAAATATTTTCAATGACCGAGATCCATCCATCCTCATCCACATGCTCATTGTACCAATCGGCCTCATATGGGTCTAGTGGCATGACCATGTGCATGTTGTTGATTTAAAAGGACATGTACCTCTTCTTCAAATTTAAAACCACGTTATTGTCAAAGGCCTAGTCAATCTCTAGTAGTGAAGGGTATGGATCAGACACATCCATGATCTCAATGACTTTGAAATCAACCTTTTTTTGCACTCCTTCGATGTTCACTTCTACTTTCCCCAATCGACCGATGGGGTAGATCTTGTATTAATTACCTAGTCGGAGTTGAATAGGTGACCATACCAACTTAATCTCACCCATAACTTCCCAAGATTTATTTGGAAAATTTTTCACGTCGAATCCTAGATCCAACATGACTCCATCCATATCGTACCCATGAAGCTAGGTTGTCATGTTGAATTCTAGTCAACTGTGCTTTTGCTTACTGACCTAACATACATCTCTTTCTAGCAATGGGGTAGATATGGTAGTCTCATCTCCTTGTTATTTCATGCAAGTAGCTAACATCGGGGTTATGTTACTTGTTTCTTTTGGATCTTTAAGAAATTAAAGACAACAGTGCAAGAAGGTATTGATTTGATCTTCAACTTTTTCCATGTGACCTAGGTCACATAATGCTTCTACGTGTGTTGTGCATTGCAACTCCTCCTCGCATTGTTCTTCGTATAAATTTTTCTCAACACATCGAAGCATAGTCTGTATGCGTGCTTCCTCTATCGATATTTGGGCCACGCACTGTATCTTGTTGCGCACACAAACCTCCTCCTAATATCTTTGTGTCACATGCTGCAATTCTCTGTGCACGCGAGCTTCTTCTAGCGACCTTTATGTCACCCACTACACCTCTTTGTGGATCTGCGCTTCTTCTAATAACCTTTGTGTCACCCTTTGTACCTATTCTCGGGTTTGTGCCTCTTCCAGAGAAGTTTGAGTTGCACATTGTAGCTCCTCGCATGTTGTTTCTTCTTCAAGTGTTCTATGTGCATCGTGCAAAAACTTCTTTTGTTGAGAAACATCAAACTTCGGGGGGGGGGATGAGGTTCCTTTATGATCTTTATGTTTGATTTTTTAACTGAGCCTTCACCATGCTTGAGGTCTGCCCCTATCTTCACCCCTATGTGGGTTACTACCCGAATGTCCTCCTCCTCATTCTTCTTCTTATTCTTGCATGGCTTGACATGCACCATGTTACATTTGGTCTTCTTGTTCGAGTCCCACTTCTTCAGTAATTCAGTACAATCCTTGGTTACATTTTCAATACTACAACAATATGTGTAGAGAATGCATATTTTGGTGCAAAATTATGAGACATAACCAATGTCACCGCAATTGAAGCATGTGTGGGGTCTACCACCTTCTCCTCCATATCTTCGGTCGTAATTGCATCCATATCCACCTCAAGGTATTCCTTGATATCTGTCTCTATCCGCGCCACTGAATTCACCACCCTGTTTCTCCTCCTGCACCCAAACTGCATCACAGGTGTTGTATTGCACTAACTGGAGGGATCAACAACTATTGACATCATGTACGATAGATTTGTGGAACTCATAGATGTTAGAAAAACAGGACCGCGGAGCAATAAAATAAAACAAATGCAGAAACAAAAACACAGAAGACACACAATACAAGAGAGACACAGATTTACGTGGTTCACCCAGTGTGGGCTACGTCCACCAGAGAAATTTCCAGGTCCTT
>ML813408.1:39562-55265 GCA_009831015.1 Picea engelmannii | reverse complement strand
CCCGCAGAGGGGGTACCCCCCCTCTGCACTCCCCCGCGTGGAAGAGTGTACATACTTCTGGGGTGTAAATACTTCATGGGGTATAAACATGGCTAAAAGAAAGGACCTTTGCATCAGGAAGATAATCAGGCTCCACAACCAACAATAGAATGGGGTGTGAGTTGTTGTCTGGTATTTTTGCAATGTGGAACAATGGGTTGGCACATGGCCCCACTTCCTTCATATTTCACACCATTTGGAAGAACAAGGCACTCGTTTCAGCGATGCCCCTCGGAATGATATGTAGTACACTATACGTGCTCACACATGACTTTAGTCTTAGAAATATATTTTAAGTGTCTCATTCAATTGGCCAATTATGATTGAAACTATGCCAACCCGACAAATGTCTCAACGCCTCCAAGTGTAGCTTCCAAGCACATTGCGATCTTTGACTGCCTCTGCCTAATTTGTCACCTTTTGTTGGGTGAACAAAACTTGGATATGGGGGAGTAAACTCGTAATGAACCATTCTCTATATTGCATGTCATATGTTTGGAACATGAACGCCCTATCCAAAAGATCTTAAACCGTTGGTCATAGTCCCAAATGGTTTCTCCTTCTTTCTGTTTGATCTCCTTGATTTTAGTGATGCACTAGGATTTTGACTTAGGCTTCTAAAACTCCCTAAGAATATCCTTCTTGATATCAGTCAGGGAACTTGTCTATCTTGCAGGTGCAGTATCCTTTTATTTAATGTACCATGTCAGGTCTTTATCCCTGAACGTAGTCTCTAGTTGTGCGATTTTGGTTGCGTTGTCTGTAACTCTATTTATACACCATATTGCTTCATAGGTGAACTAGTTTTTCTCTACATCGTCTTTACCCATTCCATGGATCATGGGAAACCTCAATGTACTGTCTTGCTTCTCCATCTTCAAAATTGATCTAGCTCCTCTTCTTTGACTGTTATTGGTTGGATCTTTCCACACCATTGTCGCTTGGGGCAAAGTATTGTTGACTTCACCTTCTTCTTCACTTGTCTCGTGACTTTTTTATTCTTGTTCTCTTTCTTCATCTCCAATCTCTTCATTGTTTTTTTTTGTTTTCTTCTTGATTAAAAATGCGCAAGGAGGGTGGTACAAAGCGGCGGGTGATTCCATCTTCTTCTGCAATTTCTCATGAGGTGAACCAAAGGGATATATACTTGCAGTTGCACAAGACCATCCAATACTTCCAACTCGTCTCCCCCATCACTAGGGGAGCTTTCATATTACTTTTCTTCTAGAGCACCAACATTTTGTTCCCTACATTCATGTCTTGACCACGCACCACAAATATTTTCTCCTTCTCCCAGGTCAATCCACGCACTACCACTTCACACTTTCTCTCCCAGTCCAATCTGTGCATTTCCACTTTGTGCATAACTTCTCTCTCTAATCAACATTATACTACTCTTTGCACAATCCTCTCTCCTTATCAGTGCACCACTACTTTACACTTCATCTTCTTCTAAGGTTGTGACACTCCACAGTAGCCAAAGGGGGTGTACTTCATCACCTAGGTATGAACTAGTATCAATATTGGTATCCCTACCAAACATCATCTCCTCTACGGCATGCCTCTTCATGGGCCTATCCTTGCCTGTACTCCACTCGAACACAACATCCACTCCCGCACTACCACTTGGTGCAATTTATTTTCTCTTCATCTTAGACTTGACCCCTCATCGCACGCCCTTAGAAAATGATTTTCCATCTTTCTCTTCCACTCTTCTTTTTACCTCAACTCTTTGTATGTATCTCTATACTCTTTTTCTCTTATGTTCTTCTGGGTCCATTCCATACCCCACCTCATCTCAACAATTTCTTGGATCATCCTCAATGGATCCATCTTTTAGATCCTTTTACCCCACCTTTTCCAAATCACCGCCCCCCAACCCTAGGGGGTTTACATGGCCATTCTGTTGGGATCTGTGTGCATCATTCTTATTTCCACAAATAACATTTTGATCCAAGTCCACTTGTTATTTAGCGCCTTCAATATATCAATCTTGGCTTGATCCCAAACTATTAGCTCCACTGACAATGCATCTGAAATGATAACAACTTTCCTTTTCAACCATTCATGAAACAAACAAGTAAATTTCGTGGAGAAGAGCTCATGCATATCAAAGTAAAAATATGTGTATTTCCATTCTTTCACATTCACCCTCAATCCTTGCGTCTCTTGCAGGGAAAAACTGTCTTCTTTCACTTATATCTAATCTTGAATCTCCTCCTTAGAAATATGCCAACTCATTTTTCTTTTCCTTCATTGATCTCAACAAGACTTCAGGTCTTGGGAAACCATTTTTTGGGTGCTTTTGGTCCACGCTTTCATGTGTCCCATCCTTCTTAATGCTGGGGATTTTTAGACCCAGGCTTCATCCGAAGTTGTCCAACAAAAACCCCAAAACATTGACATATCAATCCTTGGCCAAGGTCGAGGAAAGTCTCACCTAGGATGCAAAGGGGATCACAAATACCATAAGGTTTTATGATAGGGATGAAGGTTTAAACATATGACACATCAATTCAATTGGCATCCATATAAATCATGTATGATAAACTATGAGGACTAAGAATTAAAACTATACACACACATGTTAAAATCATACATAATAGAAGTAGAATGTAGCAGAATTGTTGTATCTTTATTACTGGAAGCAAGTAGTCATATCCAAGATATGCATTGCACATGAAAAACACATATGACATCCATAGAACTTCACATATTTTCTACATAAACTCTCAGAATTACAACTTGCTACAAAATGCGCCTTTGCTCAAAACTCAGACATAAAATAGACACAGAACTATATTCAAATCATTACCACAATACAATAAGATCAGAGTGAGCTCCACATTGAGAGCTATTCTAACTTAGAAAATATCTAATTGGCTAACTAGTTATCTCTATTTATGATGTTAGAGATTCATTTTATAGTTTTCCTCTGTTGGGGAGCGTTGTCTCTTTTTTATCTACTCCACTCAGTTGTGTGATAAAATTTCCTCGCACGCTTTTGATGTCTACCATCGCTCCACGTAGACTACTTACTTAAGGGAAATATTAACTACTTGACCAACTTGTTTCCTGACCTTCCCACATCTTTGTATACTGTTGGAAGTAATCATTCAGGGGGATTTCCCAATGATTCCTTTCTTAATTCTGGTGGGAATCTTCTTGTTTTCTGGTGCACCTGAAAATCAGACCGACACACACTTGATATTCTTTAAGCATGGTGTGTGAATGAAAAACGCGGTCCAATGTACATTCTATTTCATTCCTCGCACATTTCCTTGGGCACTTGCAAAACTATGGAATGATCACGCACAACTTCGTTTGTACGTGGGCGCAAAACTGAACCCAAAAAATTGGGTGCCAACACCAACCTACAGTTACAATGTTTGTAGGCACAAACCTATCGAAGACACCAATCTCCTTAGCTAAGCACCAACTCAACAAGATGTAGGCACCAACCTACTAGATATACCAATTTTCTCCTTTGTCTTTCTGGGAAAAAAATAACATCATTATTTCACAAACAAAAAGACTCCATATCTTCCTTGTTTGACCTCGCACCTCCCTACCACCCTTGGAAGATTACATTCTTCTCTTTCTGATCTTTGGCTCCTGAAAACCTCAAAGCCTCAACACCCTCACCTTCACCTCTTTCACCTTTGCATACTTACACACACACACACACACTCATCCACATTCTTCAACTCTCAATTTATACACTATCCCATATGCTCAAGGTTTTGTCCTCATACCAAACAAATGAGCTCATGAGGTTGGCTCCAACTCCCTTGACTTCTACCATAAAATAGAGCTTCAAAATTTCGTTTGCGTTGGTTCCAATTTTATTCCTTGTTTTTCGCACGAGTGAACTAAGCCATCGGGCTCTTTAAATGAATAGCACAAACCGCAAGACTCAACAACTATCTAATCAGGTCCTTGATCAAACCTCAGTTGTTGATCTGTCCTCTTTTGCAGCAAGACGTTAATTGGGCTATCGGGATCTCACGCACACATCAGCCTTTGATGCGCAACAAAAATACTATTTGGTACTTGATTCAATCTCGTCCGTCGATCTGAAAGGTCAAATGATCCACTTCACTACATATCGGGACCATAGGGACTACCGGTTCACTGCTCCATTGATCTCTCGAGCCTTTAATTTCCACCTTCAACTTCTCTCTCAATATGATATACCAAGCCACCAGGCACTGGGATCATCAGGCCATTGATCTATTGGGCCCCCAAAACTTAAAACACATGCCTTCAAACTTCCACTCAGATCGGGTATGCCATCGGCCTCACCGAACCACCAACCCACCAAGCCTTCAACCATGCGCCTTAAACTATTATCCTAGATCCGGTATGGAATTGTGTCTCGCTCTTTGTTTTGACTACTTGGTGATTGTCGCACTAGGCTCATTGGCTTATTGACCCATCAAGCCCTTGGGAGCTTCAAACACATTCCATGCTCCTTCAATCTTCTAGTATCTGAAATGAGATATGTGTTGATGTGGTCTCCATGTGGAATCATTTCCATGTGTACTGGATAACGTGGCATTGGTATGTGGTTGCTAACATCACTTCCATGTGGATCCCTTCCTTGTGTATTGAATGACGTAGCGTTGACGTGTATACCCTCGTGGCACTGATGTGATTGTTTTCGTGGCTTTAATGTGGCATCAACCACTAGTCCATTGAACCTTCAATACTTCAACACTGTTCTTTTGACCTGATCCAATATGTAACCTTGTTGCTCTGTGTTATGTCTACCTGGCGATTGGCCCACTGACATTTCAACACTACACCTTCAATAATCTACCTCGATCTGGTATGGAAACTCATCTCTCAATGTTTTGTCTACTGAGGGATTATCTCATCGACCTTTCAACACCACACCTTCAATCATTTTCCTCGATCTGGTATGGAACTTCGTCCAACAGTGTTCCATCTACCGAGCGATTGACCTACCAGCCTCAAAGCTTCAATGTTGTGTTGGCAATCCTTTCTGGTCTGGTATTGGAACATTGCTTCTTTGTGCTCTCGCCATCGTGTTGATGTGGAAGATGAAGTGGCCTCCACGTGGTCCATCATACTGACTTGGTTGCATTTATAGCACTGGCGTGGTAGATGGTGTGACCTCCATGTGGCATCGAAGCTGGCCCAATGGGCCCTTGAGACATTAACATTGCACTTACACTCCGCTCTTCTGATCTCTTGATATCTGATATGCTACACTAAGTCATCAAGCTATCAGGCTCATTGGGGCACCTAGCTATCGAGCCCTCAAGAAATTTAACACTGCACTCTCAAGATATCACTCTGATATGGTATTTGATATTTGATATGTCGAGGTCCCAATCCTTTAATCTTAGTCGTTGATCTCCGATGGTCGAGATTTAACCGACTCCAGGTCCACAGTTCTTCATGCCCAAAAGATAACATTTTTCATAGAGTTCCATAACACGCCTGTCACCATTCAGACTATGTGATAGTGCCTTTACTTTATAAACCTTTTGAATACAATTTTCCCAATGAATGTGGGATAAATTGATTGTGTTGCAATTTACCTTGGTCTGGTTAACCAAGACCTCTCTTTCCAAACTCATCATTTGCGCTTCCTTTGTGCCCTCATACTTCAACTCTCATTCTTCAACGGGTTCATTCCATCCATCCTCCAATCACACAAATCCTCTTCGTAACTTTCCATAGGTAAAACATCAAACAAGTATAATCATTTTCACAAAGCACGAGAAGGAAAACACCACTAACTTCTACTCCTCTCTGTTTGGTTCGATTTATAACATGGATGTTTCCTTTGTCTATCTAGTCTGATTCTCTTTATCCTCAGTAGTCCCCCCTTGTCTTTGACATCAATGACAACAATTTTCCAACACTTATATCATTACAAAATAGATTAAAAAATGAATCCATTGATATCAAGTTTGATAGAGAATCTTCAAAAATGCAAGGATCCACCCTTGTTAAACTGCAACAAACTCTATTGTTTTTATTGACCAAAAATTCTCAATTAAAACGATTTCTAAATAAAAAATTCATTTTAACTCATAAACTCTCAAATAAAATATTAATATCATTTTTTTTTCAGAAAAAATTATATTATTCACTATGAAACTTTTAAACTGACTTGAGAGTTTTTACTTTATTAATCTCTACTATAATAATTTAAGCTTTGTGTAAACTCTTTGTAACCTAAAGTAAACCCACATAACGTCTCCATAAAACTTTTTAGTTTTGTTCAAAACTTTTAATCACTTAACCTAGATATTTTGTAAACCATACTTTCTATATAAATTATATTATTCACTATGAGACTTTTAAACTCACTTGAAAGTTTTTACTTTATTAATCTCTACTATAATAATTTAAGCTTTATGTAAACTCTTTGTAAGCTAAAGTAAACCCACATAACGTCTCCATAGAAACTTTTTAGTTTTGGTCAAAACTTTTAATCACTTAACCTAGATATTTTGTAAACCATACTTTCTATATAAATAATAAAAATCACATTGCTTTATAATATCTTATTTCAAAATGCATTATTCCTCTTCACGTTTTCACCCTATACACACATATGTAATAACCATTCATAAAACATATTCTCCACACCAAATTATATCATTACTCCCAAAAAAATTATGGGGCATACCACGTTGTAAGAGAGTAAAAATGGACCTCCCACATAAGAAAGAGGTTGAATAAACTTTTTTGGTATTTTTAATCGGAATTGGGTGATGTAAATTTGGACAAAATTGTTATTTTCTGTTGTTTAAATTGTTTTTCTGAATGCATAAATGAATTTAGCTTACTGAAATCCTTTACGCACTTCAATTATACAAACTTAACCACTCAAATATGCAAATCCAACCATTCTTCACCAAATTTAGAATAAAATCAAACAAAAAAAATCACCAAAAATAAAACATACAACATCCATACCAGAGTTTGGTCCTTTGAATTTAGTAATCATAATCACCATCATCTAGGATTTCTTTAGTCTAGCATATCGTCTCAACCCAAAACTTTAATGACAACCATTTTATCTTTAATGCAAGTGGATTGACAACTAATGTAACAAAAATATATCACCTCAAACACATACAACCAATAAAAACATGTTTACATTACCATCACATCAATCACATCTAATATCTTAAACTAATAAATCACAAACACATACAACCAATAAAGACATGTTTACATTACCATCCACATCAATCACATCTAATACCTTAAACTAATAAATCACAAGTCAACTCAAAAGACCCTTACAAAACTTTTATCAAATTTTTATTTTAAAATAATTATGCCGGAGGCATCTTAGTGTTGGCTTTTGCTTTTTTTTCCATGGGAAAGTTCCTCTTTATATTCAAAAGTATATAATAATTTACATAACAGTGGTCAAATACAAGCAATAGAGACCTGTGATGGTATGCTGAAAGCAGCTCGCAAACTATCATAAAAAACATATTAACCTGCCATATTGAAATCTATCCCAAGATATCGCCGGATATACTAAATTCTGATACAAAACAATAATTTATGTTACCAAAAGAAGATCCGATGACCTGGTGTCTTCCACTTCAGATTTTGAGCAGCGTTGGGGGGCCCTCGTTGCCATCCTCCCATCGGGAGAAAGTTATGAAACCGAGAGGCCGAGATAATGCCAGTTTTGAAAGATGGTCTGCAATGGCATTGTCTTCTCTATAGATGTGGGAGGCAGAGAGGCTCTTGAAAAGTCTTATGGCTTCGATAGTTCTCTCTTTCCAACATTCCAGAGCTGCTGATCGGAGGTCAGCCTTGTCATTTATCCAGTTGATAATGACTTTTGAGTCTCCGAGAAGTAGCATCACTTCGATGTTCAGCCTTTGAGCCAGGATAAGGGAAGCCCACGCCCCCAATAGTTCGGCCTTGGTGTTCGTGCCTTGTCCGTCGTTGAGAGTCCATCTGTAGGAAGTGTGAGAGTTGATGAAGATGTGACCCCCTGCCCCACAAAGAGATCCATCTAGTTGAGCTTCTCCGTCGAACCAGGCGATGGCTTTGTCAAAAGGAAGAGTTGTAGAAGATCTGCAGATTGTCTGAGCAGTGGTGGGGAAAGAAGGACGGTTGACTGCAGAAAGAATGAGGTTTGTCACCAAGTTAACCGAAGGGGGCTTATCATCAAAGATGGCGGCATTTATTTCCAACCAAACGTTCCAACAGACGGTGGCTGGCAGCAAGGGGTAGAACTGGTGTCTTGAGCACCAAGAACTAAAGTAGGAGAACGTCGAAGGTCCAAGCTACTGTTCGGATAGATTTAGAGAAGCTGTGACATGATGCCAAACTTGCCGGGTAAAATAGCAGTTCACGAAGAGGTGGTGTGAAGTTTCACTTTCCTCCTTGCACAGAATGCAACGATTTGGGCCTGACCAGCCGCAGCTTTGGAGGATATCCCAGATGAGGATTTTGTTCTCCGTCAAAAGCCAAGTAAATAATTTGAGTTTCAGAGGGCAATTCCACTTCCACAGCCGAGTGCGCCAGGTCAGATCGCGGGTGGGCCAGGATGCCTCTGCCAACGCTTTGTAGATGTTTCGGACATAAATGAATCCAGATTTATCGCCTCTCGTCCAGATGAGTGTGTCAGGTCTCTCCTGTAGGCGGATGCCGGCCTCATTAAGATGATGTGTGTAACTGTTCCATTCAGCCGAGAGCTCTCTGTCTAGATTAAGCGTGGAGCTAATAACCCAGGATTCGCCAAGTGAGTTGCTTCTGTGAGGGGATTTGAAATGAAAGAGATAATGTAAGCCTAAATTATGCAGGCGCTCCGGCAATCTAGGAGAGAGCAGGGCCTTTTTGCCCATGCCGAGGATATCATCTTTGCCAATTTCAATAGCAGATCCAGAGCCAGGTAGCCATGCGATCCAATGTAGGAGAATCAGAAGCGACTTTAGAAGATGCTTCCACGTTTGTGAGCCCCCCGGAGGAGAAATTGTGGCTGATCTGAGCCAGGAATGGATCGGCAGGTGGGAGAAATATTTGTCTTTTATAAGATTGTTCCAAATTCCTGGTACCATCAGGATATGCCAAAGCGTGTTTGCCGAGAGAGCAAGGTAGGAGAGGTGCAGGTTCCTCAGGCCCCAGCCACCTAGTGCTTTTGGCTTTGAGAGGGTTTCCCACCCACAGAGATGGAGGCCTCTACTTTGCTTACTGCTATTCCAGAGGAAGGAAAAAATCAATTGGCGGAGCTTCTTTAGCATAGATTGAGGGATGTGTGCCAGAGCCATCCAATACACCGGGAGGCTTTCCATAACTGCCTTGATCAATATGTATCTGCCACCCATGGATAAACATCTATTACACCAGAGTAGAATTCTGCGCTCGAACTTTTCAAATAACCATCTCCAGTCCTTTGCTTTGTAGCTAGAGGGTTTGATATAGTAACCAAGATAGTTGAAGCCAGCCGCCAGATCTCGAAAATCAATGCCGAAAAGAGTTTTTAGCTTCGACAGGAAAGCTTCCCTCGCACCTGTGGCCAAGAACATTGACTTCTGAAAATTAATTTTTAGACCTGAAACAGAGCAGAAAGCATTTAGCACATTAAAAATTTATGTCCATTCAGTCAAGGAGTCCGAAGTCATAATAATCACGTCATCTATGAAAAGTAGATGCAAAATTTGAGTCAGTCTAGATGCTCTGATTCCCGTGAGTTTGCCAACTAATTTACTTCTTTTTAACAAGATGTTGAGGCTTTCTAAGACCAGAATGAAAAGGAGGGGTGAGAGGGGGCATCCCTGTCGAAGCCCTCTTTCGCAGTGGAAGGCTTTGGAAGCCTCGCCATTGATTAAAACTGCCAGGGTGGTTGTTGTTATGCAGCCCATCATCCAGTTTGTAGTGGCATCCCCAAATCCACAATGGAGAAGGATGAGATGTAAGAAATTCCAGTTTATACAGTCGAAGGCCTGTTTGAGGTCCAGTTTTAGGAGGATGGCAGGTATGTTTTTTGTCTTAATGCTGTGTAAACACTCCTGTGCGGTGCCTATAGCGTCAAGGATTTGTCTTCCCTTGAGAAAACCAAGTTGCTCCTTTGCCAGTGCCCGGGAGAGAAGAGGGCGAATTATGTTAGCAATGATCTTAGTTATAATCTTGTAGCGAATATTACACAGCGAGATTGGTCGATAATCCGAGAACTATCGAGGGTGATTTTGTTTTGGAATCAGGACGATAAAAGTGCTATTTAATTGTTTGTTAACCAGCCCACTGGTCCTCGAATCCTCGATAGCCTCCAGCAGATCTTGTCCCATTAATTCGAAATAGTGAAGGTAGAGTTCCATAGTCCATCCATTGGGACTGGGACTTTTTCTTTTTTAAAGCCTTTTAATACCTGGAATATTTCCTCTTTTATGCAGGGGGCGTCCAGTGCTCTCGCATCCTCTTCAGTGACCATCTGTGGGAAAAGTTGGGCTATTTCAATCTGATCCTGTAGGGAGATGTGCGGATATTCTTGGTTAAAAGACTTGAAGTGTTTATGTGTCGCTTGCTTGATGTCTTCTGTCCTATGAGAAATGCTCCCATCCTCTTCCTCTATATCCCAAATGAGCTTTTTATTCCTGCGGTGGAAAAAATGGGTGTTGTTGTCACCACTAGAGAGCCAAAGCGCTCTACTTTTTAGCCGCCATCTGTCCTCTTCTGCCCGGAGAATGTGGGCTCGGTCAGCCTCTAATAGATGTAATTTAGCTTCAATGTCTGTCTTCTGGTCGGTCCGTGCCTTGTGCCTGAGTAAAATGGATAATTGTTGTTCGAGTCTGTTCAGAATGGTTGTGTCTTGTGCTTTTTTCCTCTTCAGCCAGCTGATTGTATTTGCTTTCAGACAGTTGAGTTTCCTAACCAAGTTTCCCTGAGCATCTCCAGGTAGCGAGTGGGACGAGTCGGTCCAGACCGATCTAACAATCAGGTTGAAGTCGGGCTCCAACAACCAGGCCGTGTTGAATTTGAAGGGATAACTCATCCCCAAATTCCCTTTTCCAAGCTGTAGGCAGATGGGGGTATGATCAGAAAGGTAGGGCAGGTCAATCCAGGCTTGAGCCATGTGAGATGGAGTAAGCATCTCTTCTGAAATCAAGAAACGATTGAGGCATTTTTCAATACCGGAGGAGCCCGATCTCCCATTACGCCAAGTAGGCAAAAGTTCTGCTGGTTCCAGATCCACTAGAGCATTTTTTGTGAAGAGAGAAATGAAGAAGGTCGCTAGTGGGTCAATCTTTGCCTTGTCGCCCCAAATCTCCTTTGAGCTGAGAGTGAAGTTCAGATCTCCGACAATAATAAGGTATTTTATGGCTAGAAGGCCAAGGCGGTCGAGCTTCTCCCAAAAGAGTCTGCGGTCCAGGCAAGGGCCATAAGTATTGAGCAGAGTCAGGGAGGTGTTAAGTTCAAAACAGGTGTTGGATAAAAAAATTCCACCCGGACTAAGCATCGTAGTAAATTCAAAGTGTAATGGATCCTAGGCTGCCAGGAGTCTGCCTGAGTTTCCAATAGAGCTAGCCGCGCAAACCATCCAGTCAGGTCAGAGAGCGAATAGGAAATTTCTTGCAGCTTCAACATCCACCAGCGTTTCTTGTAGAAAAATAACCGACGGTCTGATTTTGTCGAAGAGACGTCTCAAGGAGGCTAGTTTCAGGAGTCCTCCAACCCCTCTGATGTTGAGGGAGATAAGTATCATGATTTTTCCCGAGCTTGGGCTTTTAATCCTCTAAGTGCCCGATTAGTTTATTCATTAGTTTGAGAGGCTGAGCTTGATGCCTCTGTGGTTGCCTTTTTCCTCTCACTGCGTGTTTTGAGAGGCGAAAGCTCTGAGCCCAATCCTCTAGACCAAGAGGGGGCTGTCGCAGGTTGCTCTTTCACTCCTGAGGTCGAAGGTCTATTGCCAATGATGGTCGAGGGTGGGATGAGTAGATTGCCAAGGTACATCGAAATGGAGAGAGAATCAAAAGGTAGAGGGGATGCAGGTGTATTGGTAAGGAGCAACTGGTCCAGATCCCGAGCCGAAGGTGGTTGTTTGGTGTAGCCAGGGGAGGGTGGGATCTCTTTCCAGGAGAGCGGAGTCAGCATGAGGCTGTGAAATAGTGGGATCGTTGAGAGGGGAGGGGCTAATCGAGGGGGGGGAAGAGTGGGCTGGGACAAGCCCAGGTGGCTCTAGTGGCGGATTAGGGGATGCCAGAGCGCCTAGACGAGCAGGGTTAGGGGGCGAAAGTGGAGTGTATGTGGGGTCATCAGTAGAATCCGGTTGCAAGGAGTTAGATTCCTGCGAGTTTATCGTGAGTCTCTCCTAGGCGGAAAGAGTTATGTAAAGCGAGGGACAAAAAAACTTAATCTTACTCACCATTGTGTCATCTTGTAAATTAGTGTTCAATGCTCACTGATGAGGTGGAGACTCCCCTGCATAAGCTTCAGATTGTGTATCGTAGCCATTGAAGCCAACCTCCTCTGACAAATCATCCTCTGGTTCAATAGGAGGGTACTTGGAGCAATCTCATCTCAGGTGGTCGGTTCTGCGGAAAAAACGAGCATCTGAATGGAATCCCCAGGTAGTCGAGTCTTTGGGCGAAAAGAAGGCCTCTCCAGTCGATGTTCAGGACTTCCGGGAGTCCTACATGGATATCCAGTTCGACCATGATCTTGGCCATTTTTCTATCAGATGAAGCCAGAGAGGATGTGTCCATTGTTAAAAATCGGCCTAAAGAAGATTCGATGAGCTCGAGGGCCTGATGGTTCTAGAGTTGTAGTGGAAGGCCTGGTAAAAGGACCCAAAGATGCATGTAGGAAAAATTTTCAGTAGATGGATTAAAGCTGAGCCTCCATCTCTTAAGCATGAGGCCTCCACCGCCAACCGCCTAGAACTTATCCAGAACGCGGACATAATCCTCAGGCAACTTGAAAATGAAGCCAATCCACCCGTGTTGAAGGTAAAGTACCTTGGGAAGATATCCTAGAAGAGGCTTCCAGGAATCTGCAATCCAATCGTCCAAGCGCAGGTTGCATTTTTCCTTGTATGCTAATCTACCAACCAGGGCACAAAGTGTTAGGTTGTAGGCTTCAGAAAGTCCTACATCCATGCCCATGACAAGTTTTGGGTGAGTCTTTTTTGGTTTCCAGACCCTCTATGGCTCTTTTAGGTTGGGAAGGGGTCGGCTAGAAGGGAAGCTGGTCTTATGGAGGTTCCCACAACTCCTATTGTATGCGCATGGCTTTAGTGGATCTATCTCAGATAAAGGCTTCAATAGAGTGTCTCCCGAGACGGATGTGTGGAGAGGAGAGCCAGAAGTGGGAATCCTAGAGACTGGTGTGCGCTTTTCTTTACGGTAATGGTTGTTGATCATCTCATCAATAGAGGAAATGATGTCCGGATGGTCCCAAGGGTCCCCGTTTTGCCTTTTAGAGGAGTCCGTGTTCAGAGTCTCCATGTGAGAGGCTACAGATTCCACAAGGGAAAAGACTGATGTCTGTAGTGGGAAAACCTGATTGATAGGTTTTCAAAACCTGGTTGACTTTTTCTGAAAACCTGGTTGGCAAGTTTTCAAATACCACCTCTCACATCAAAGACAAATCAAAGTCAAAAAACTTAAATAAAACAAAAAAATTAAATAAAAATAATAATTATAAAAAATAAAAATGTGTCACATCAAAAACAATTCAAAGTAAATATAATGTATTACAACTATAAAAATTAAAACCTTTCACATCAAAGACAAATCAAAATCAATGTAATGCAGTACAACTATAGAAATCCCAACTCCTATACTCTACACACCGTACTCTATACACATCTCGTGCTGACAGGCTATCTAATGGGATAATTACTGTGTGCAACGCAGTAAATAGAAACGCGGTAAAAATATATTAATTTCACCGTGAGAAGAAACAAGATAAACGGATTTTGAAGCGAAGTTGGTGGTAGTAGGTACGTTACCTAATGGATGTTGAGATGGAGACACCACGTATGGTCGGACTCGTAATGCAACATGCAAGATGCCATCTCCTTTAGAGATCGGTTTTTCCACTCAGCAACTCCATTTTGCTGCGGAGTATAGGGAATTGTGTGCTGCAATTGAATCCCTGCCTCATGGCAAAGATTTTGGATCTCATGATTTACATACTCTCCCCCGTTATCATTTCAGAGGTCTTTGATCTTCTTTTTGGACTATGTCTCAACCAGGGCTTTGAAATCTTTGAGGTGTTGAAAGACCTCAGATTTTTTCTTGAGAAAGTAGATCCAAGTAAAACGTGAGAAATCATCAACAAAAATGAGAAAAAACCTCGCTTTGCTGATGGATGGATGGGGAAAAGGACCCATAAGGTCATTGTGGATCAGATCCAAACGTGTGGAAGCTCGTTGAGACTTTCCTTTGTCGAATTTCTCTTGAGGGTGTTTTCTGAGAACACATCCCTCACACACTCCCTTGGAGAAATGGATGTCTGGTAGACCATCAACCAATATTTGCTTGTTAAGTTGTTGCATGTATCTGAAATTCAAATGTCCAAACCTTTCGTGCCATATCCTACTACTTTCATCAGCGTGAGTAAGCTGTAAAGTAGAATCAGGTTCAATGAATTTAGAAAAAGTATACAATCTAGACTGATGATTTACCTCACCGTTAGCAACCCTGGAGTTAGTTTGCATGTCGTAGATGTCCACAGAATTTGGTGTGAATATGAATTTATTTCCGGTGCCGAAATTCGTCATTTGATACACAACGAGAAGGTTGACAGAAAGTTTTGGAACGTGCAACACATTCTCGAAGCTTCCGTTGGTGAGTTCAATCCTTCCTTTGCCTGTGACTTTGAAAGAAGAGTTATCCCCCATCAGAATAGGAGGACCTTTCCATGCATCTAAAGAAGAATATATTGCTTTTGAGGCAGCCATGTGGTGTGATGCTCCTGAATATACGATCCAAGCATCGAGATAGGAGTTGATGGCAATCAAGGCATGGCTAGAATTGCCTTTCTTGAAATTCAGATGTTTTGGCTTCTTCTTCTTGGCACCTGCAGGGATGCGATCTCCAAGGTTTTTTTTCTGAAGTATTTGAGACATCAGATCTATTTGTTTTTGCATGCATGCGGATTCTGAATGGAATCCCTTGTTACAGTACGTGCATTTCTCTCCTTTTAGTCCATTTTCCCCTTTGGATCTAGAGGCATCGGTGAAGGGTTTTGTGTACCCTTCCTTCTTCGAATGTGCATGATCTTTCCATTTATATTTATCTTTATATTTCTAATATTTGTGGCTACCATCTTGCATAGTGAGTGCACGCGCCTTTGGGCCTTTGATTGTGCCCATGTTGACGAGCTTGGTTTTCTCTTGTGTCAGTTCTTCGATAAAGTCCTCAAGAGAAGGCATCTTCCAGGTGGCTCCAGAGGCCAATCTGACATAATGGAATGTGGATACGAATATAGAGAATTCAGGACCAAGCTTGGAGAGAATGGTGAGAACCATTTGTTTCTGTTAAGGTCCTAACCCGCACATAGGCAGATCAATGTATTCGGATGTAATAAAGGTCAATATTAAATAAGACCTTTCAATAAAATAGAATAAGGCGGATGTAAGAAGACCTAATAGAAGCTTCCGCTTCTAGAAGGATCTTCCTCTAGATGCTTCTTTTTAGTATAAATA
>ML813408.1:7060-30718 GCA_009831015.1 Picea engelmannii | reverse complement strand
TCACTACTTCTACTACAATTCCATATATTCATGGTTTAACATGCAATGAGACACTCATTGTTGTCGATGTGAGTTTCCTTGTTTGATCTATAAATTGTTGTGGATATTCCAATGGAATAGTTTGTCACAACATATCTTACAATATTCTAAAATATTTTATTATGTAGTTTATTACCTTAGATGTCAGATTTATTATTACTAGATGATTGCTCAAATTTATGGAAACAATTGAAACTAAAATGAAAGAACAAGCAAATGAACACACCATCCACACAAATGAACACAAGATGTATCATGGGAAATCCAACTAGAAGGTGAGGCCTATGCTCCACTCTCTTCTTTTTAGTTATGAAATGCAAGTACAAAGAAAGGGACACTCACTATGGAGTTGTCATGAACATTGTGGCTTGAATGGATGCTACAAAATCTCCTATTGTCCTCTGTTATGCTTCAATATCCACTCCTAGATGTTCTGCTCAGATATGGAACAATAAAATACCAAAAGAATGGAACCCCTTCTCTTCCCAGTGACCAAGTATTGAACATAGCAAGATAGTTGTCTAGGGTTAGGGTTAGGGTTTTTGCATGCCTCAACACTCAATTAGTGTTAGCATTTTGGACACTCTAGAATCTTCTTGAAAGTCCACATGTGACTAGCCCCACATGTGTGATTAATGGGGGTGAACATGGCATCCACTCGATACCATGGTGGTCAACTTGTAGGAAGCATAAATTCTACATACAAAATTTGATTGAGGTGATTTTCACACCATTAAAAATATTTCAATGCGTAGACCAACAATGATGGGTTGGGAGATATTCTTGCAAAGTTTTGACCCCAAAAAGTGTCATTTGATGCCTCAAATTGTCTTTAAAAGGTTCTAGACCCTAAATCACCAAACTTTGACCTACCCATAAAATGGCCCTTACAGGCCAATTTCTCCAATTTTTCCACCCATAAAGTACCAATATATATGAGAAATTATATAATGATCCATTTTGGATCATTTTTTCCTTCACCTTTGGGAATGCGACCTACAATTTTCCCTTTTTTGTTTTGTTGCAAGTTGGTCTTTCTCACTAATCCAAAATAAATCTAGACTAAAGGATGGATAGACTCAGTACCTGAAAAACAAATTGAAAATTAATCAACATTATGAAAGCCACTTTAAACAATGCAAGTTAATGTGGAATAATCCAAATGAGCAAGTAACTGAAAAGTTGAAGAAAATAATTAAAGGGACAAGGAAACTTATAGGAGAGAAGGATAAGGAATGGGAAGTGAAGAGCTATGGGTGTTGGACTTCCCTGATCCAGGTGGATATTGGTGGCCACCCACCTATTCCAATTAGCTCAAAACAGTTTGTTGGCAATTTACTATTTCTTAGTAGTTTTTCGGGTCCTAAACTTCCGGGGCCATTTGAGGGCCTAAACGATGCTTTTTCATGATCGGGCACATAAATGACAACCAAAGGCTTTGATTGAGCCCCAAAAATGAAGCTCCGTGTTAATACCTTTCCAACGAGCTATCATGCACTCCAAATGGAGATCATATGACAAAGTTATGCCCCCAGGAAGTTGATACACCAAACTACCCAAAACGAGGTCCACAAAACTGTTGGCTTTTCATCTTCCGGGGTTAGGGTTTTGGATTTTATTTATGTTAAAAAATCCTTTGGAGCCTCATTGTAACAACGATCTTCTGGCAAATGAGTGTCGCCGTCACATTTCTTCTCAGAGATAAGTTTCCACCATTCTAGCGAGTTCATTCACTCTGTATTTTACAGTTTTGTACATTTCGCTCATTAATAGAAATTGTGTATTACTGTATCTCTGTGTTTATTGTTATATATCTATTATATTATTGGATATCCGATATATCTCTGTACATTTCTTTATTATATCCTCACTCTCATTTCACACCGAAAATAATCTGAATCAGTGGTATCAGAGCAGGCTGCTCTTGATCGTTTTTTAGTGCATGCCCTCAACGAGGTTCGAGTATAGCAAGTTGGGTCTCGAGCTTGTCTCTCTTGAGGAAAATCACTACCGCACACCCAAGAAACCCTCCATGGCAGAAGAAAAGAAAAATGATGGAGCAAAAGATCCTATTATTCTTTTGCTTGAGCAAGCTCTCACGTGACAGAGGGACAAAATGATGGAGAATTTTTCCCACATCCTCCAACACTTGCTGATAACAGCAAGCCCATCTTTATCAAGCAGTCACTTTCGAGGCACTTATCTTTTCAAGGTACAAGTTAATTTTGATATTCCCGTATTTGAAGTTCAGATAGATTTGAATGCCCTAAAAAATGGTTAAATCTACTAGAAGGTCATTTCTTTGTTCACAATTTTTTCGAAAGGGAAAAGATCACCTTCACACTCCTTAAGGCTCTCCCCCATGTCAAACATTGGTGGGAAACTTACAGGGAGCAAAGTTCCACAGAGGAGTCTGGAATATACGGGCCTGAGCCCACTTGGGATTTTTTTGTGGATGCGGTAAAGGAACAATATTACCCTATTGGCAACTATGAAGACCAGTACATGAGATTGACCACACTATAGCAAGAGAGGGGCCAAACAGTGTCAGAGTTCACATATACTTTCCATACCTTGCGCACTAAGCTGGGTATCAAAGACTCCGAGCGACATCTGGTTCTAAAATACCGTGGGGATCTACATAGGTACATCCAAACTGAAATGGTATTCTGGACATCTCATCACTGGAAGATGCCTATCAATATGTTGTCAAAATCGAGCAAAAATTTAGGCACTAGAAAAAACAAGAGTTCGGGTATGTAAATCCACAACAACCAAAGTATGGTAAAGACGACCCTAACAACCAGCCTCCAGAAAACTAGTCCAAGCCACAGAAAAAGAAATGTAACGAAAAGATGAAGGACACTGGAAAGTGGTGCAATTTCCACAAAATCCCCTGACACAACATTGATGAATGTCGCTCAAAACAATCATTAGTGGCCGAGATCAATTAAAAGGAGTCGAACCCTGATTCATAATCTGATTCAAAAAATTGATCCGAATTATTTTTGGCACGAAATGAGAGCGGAGATATAATAAAGAAATGTACAGAAATATCTCGGATATCCAATAATATAATAGAAATGTATCAGAGATGAAACCATAAACACAAAGATACAGTAATACATGATTTCTATTAAAGAAATAAATGTACAGAGACTGTAAAAATACAAAGTGAAAGACTCGCTATAATGGTGGCAGCTTATCTCTGAGAAGAGATTTGATGGCTACTCGCATTCGCAAGAATACAATTGTTATAATGAGGCTCCAAAGGCCTTTTTAACATAATTAAAATCCAAAACCCTAACCCTGGAAGATGAAAAGCCAAAAGTTTGGCGGCCCCGATGGGGGTAGTTGATACGTCAACTTCCTGGGGGCGTAACGTTTGCATGCGATCTCCGTTTGGGGCGTTCGATACACCGTTGGAAAGGTCTAACCGAGAAGAACGATTTTTTACTAGCTTAGGTAAGTTCCTTTGGTAGTCACCTTGGCCCCAAATCCCCTAAAAACATCGTTTAGGGCCTCAAAACGACCCCAGAAGTTTGGTACCCGAAAAACTGTCGAAAAACTGCCAAGATGGAAAATTGTTTTTCGAGCCCGTGGAATAGGTGGGTGGCCACGGATATCCACCTGGATCAATCCTCCCTCCTTAGGAAGAAATGGTATCCATTGCGTTGAGTTCCCGAGGGAGAGAGGGAAGCATTTGCTGAATTTGAATCTTGGTGAGCTGCTTGCCTTGCTGGAGACGTCGCGCTGCTTGGTTTGTGGAAGGTTGTCACAAACCTATTGTTGGTAGGGTTGAATCTGCTCAACCGGTCAAGCTACATGATATGTTTGTGTGTATAAGGAATATTAGCGATTTGCTGCAGTCTTATCGACCCACTTTTGTTGGATAGAAGGTGCTTGTGGCAAGGCTGTAGTGGTTGCAGTGTCCTTCTGTTCACCTTTTGAACAGATTGTGAAGAAGCTGAATTTTGTAGTATGATATACTACCTTGTGGCACTGTTTAGGTGTGATAGTATTCGAAACTACCTCTAGTATTCTGTAGAGATGACCCCCCAGAGTAACAATGAAACTACAAGTTCGAGACACATAAACAACATGGCGCTTCCACATATACGGTTGGCCCAAGAGAACATCACAGACATTCAGTGGGGCAACATCACATAATACCTCATCCTTGAAGGGGTGGATGTCGTATGAAAATCGACACTACTGGATGACATGAACATTTCGTCCCTGGCGAAGTCACCCGATGTTGTATGGCTGCGGGTGTGGTGTTGTCGACAATCCCAACTGTTTGACGACCTCTGCTGATATGAGGTTCTTCTGGCTTTCGCTATCAACAATAAAATGCAGCGGGGTCCCCTTCACCCACATATGTGAATGAAAAAGGTGCTCCCTCTCTTCAGGATTTGTTGGTTCTTCTGGTTGAATTGATGTGGTCGTGACAATAACAGTGGGGTCTGCGTCAATGATCTATCTTTTACTAGTATTTTTGGAATCATATTCTGAATCAGGGTTTGGCTCCTTGTCTTTGATCTCAACCACAAATGATTGTTTTGAGTGACATTCATCAGTGTTGTGACAGGGGATTTTGTGGAAATCACACCATTTTTCGGTGTCCTTCTTCGTATTTCCGTGACCCTTCTTTTCCTGTGGCTTAGACTTGTTTTCAGGAAGCTATTTGTTAGGGTTGTCTTTCTCATACTTTGGTTGCTGCAGATTTGCAGATCCGAACTCTCGTTTGTTCCGGTGCCTAAATTTATGTTCAATTTTAACAACATATCGATAAGCAACAACGAGTGATGAGATGTCCAGAAAATCCATTTCAGTTTGTATGTATCTGTGTAGAGCCCCACGGTATTTCAGAACCAAATGTCGTTTGGAGTCTTTGATACCTAGCTTGGTGCGCAAGGTATGGAAGGTATTGGTGAAATCTGACACTGCTTGGCCCCTCTCTTGTCATAGTGTGGTCCATCTCATGTACTGGTCTTCATAATTGTCAACAGGGTAATATTGTTCCTTACCGCATCCACACAAAAAATCCCAAGTGGGCTTGGCCCCATATATTCCAGACTCCTCTGTGGAAATTTGATCCTAGTAATTTTCCCACCAATGTTTGACATGGGAGAGAGCCTTAAGGAGTGCGAAGGTGATATTTTCCCTATCAGATAAATGGTGAATAAATAAATAACCTTCTAGCAGATTTAACCATTTGTCTAGGGCATCTGCATCTATCTGACCTTCAAATATGGGAATATCAAAATTAACCTATACCTTGAAAGGAGAGGTGCCTCCAAAGTGGCTACTTGATGAAGACGAGCATGTTGTTATAGATAGGTGTTGAAGGATGTGGGCAAAATTCTCCATCATTTTGTCCCTTTGTCACGTGAGAGCTTGCTCAAGCAACATATTAATAGAATCTTCTGCTCCGTCGTTTTTCTTTTCTTCCGCCATGGAGGGTTTCTTGGGCGTGCGAGAGCGATTGTCCTTAAGAGAGACAAGCTCGAGGCCCAAATTGCTATACTCAGACCTCGTCGAGGACATACACTAAAAAACGATCAAGAGCAGCCTGCTCTGATACCACTGATCTAGATTATTTTCAACACTAGATGAAAGTGGAGATATAATAAAGAAATGTACAGAAATATCTCGGATATCCAATAATATAACATAAATATATCAGATATGCAACCATAAACACAAAGATACAGTAATACACAATTTCTATTAATGAAATAAATGTACAGAGATTGTAAAAATACAGAGTGAAAGACTCTCTAGAATGGTGGCATCTTATCTCTGAGAAGAGATGTGACGGGTACTCGCATTCGCAAGAAGATGATTTTTACAATGAGGCTCCAAAGGCATTTTTAACATAAGTAAAATCCAAAACCCTAACCCCGGAAGATGAAAATCCAAAAGGTTTGCGGGCCCTGATGGGGGTAGTTGATACGTCAACTTCCCGGGGGTGTAACTTTTGCATACGATCTTTGTTTGGGGCGCTCGATACACCATTGGAAAGGTCTAACCAAGAAGAATGATTTTTGATTGGCCCAAGTTAGTGCCTAAGTGGTTACCTAGGCCCCAAATCCCCAGAAAACGTCATTTAGGGCCTCAAAACGATCTCGGAAGTTTAGGACCCAAAAAACTGTCGAAAAACTGCGAAGATGGAAAACTGTTTTTCGAGCCCGTGGAATAGGTTGGTGGCCACCGATATCCACCTGGATAAAAAGTACTAGAAGAAGACAGATCATCTACACAAACCTCACTACTACTGTTACGACCACAACAATTCAACCAGAAGAACCAGTGGATCTTGAAGAGGGGGATCACCTCTTCCATTCACAGATGTGGCTGAAGGGGACCTCGTTTCACTTTATTGTTGATAGCAGAAGCTAGAAGAACCTCATCTCAGTAGAGGTCATCAAACAATTGGGATTGTCGACAACACCACATCTGTAGCCATACAATATCGGGTGGCTTCGCCAAGGATGAGATCTCTTTGTCAGCCATCAATGTCGCTTGTCCTATGGCATCCAACCCTTCAAGGATGAGGTATTGTGTGGTGTTTCCCCTCTTGATGTCTGTGATGTTGTTTTGGGCCAATCATATATGTGGAAACGTCATGCTGTTTATGAGTCTCGACCCCGTAGTGTCATTGTTACTCTGGGGGTTCAACTCTATAGGATACCAGAGGTAGTTCTGACTGCTGTTCCACAAAAAAAGTGCCACAAGGTAATCTCTCATACTACAAAATTCAACCTCTTCACAATCTGTTCAAAAGGTGAACATAAGGACACTGCAAACACTACATCCTTGGCCCAAGACCTTTCTATCCAATATAAGCGGATTGTAGAAGAGAAAGAAGATATTATTTCTTCACCTACAAGGGTGCCTACACACTGCCCAGTCAAGCCAAGATACAACAGGTTGTTGAACAGATTCAACCCTGCTAGCAACAGGTTTGTGACAACCTTCCACAAACCAAGCAACACAGCTTCTCTAGCAAGGAAAGCAACTCACCAAGGTTTAGACTCAACAAATGCTTCCCCCTCTCCCCCGAGAACTCAACGCAATGGAGACCATTGCTTCATAAGAAGGGAGGATTGATCCAGGTGGATATCAGTAGCCACCCACCTATTCCAACTAGCTTAAAACAATTTGTTGGCAATTTATTATTTTTAGCATTTTTTGGGTCCTAAACTTCCGAGGCCATTTTGAGGGCCTAAACGACGTTTTTTCATGATCGAGCACTTCAATAATAGTCGAAGGCTTTGATTGAGCGCACTAAATGAATATCCTCATCAATACCTTTCCAATGAGCTATCGTGTGCCCCAAACGAAGATCATATGCCAAAGTTACACCCCTGAGAAGTCGATACACCGAACTACCCAAAACGGGGGTCCACAAAAATGTTGGCTTTTCATCTTCCGGGGTTAGGGTTTTTTATTTTCTTTATGTTAGAAAGGCCTTTGGAGCCTCATTGTAACAACTATCTTCTTGTGAATGAGTGTAGCCATCACATCTCCTCTCAGAGATAAGCTTCCACCATTCTAGCGAGTTCATTCCCTCTGTATTTTACAATTCTGTACATTTCGCTCATTAATAGAAATTGTGTATTACTGTATCTCTGTGTTTATTGTTATATCTCCTCTATATCTTTGTCATATTATTGGATATCTGATATATATCTATACATTTCTTTATTATATATCCAATCTCATTTCGTGCCGAAAATAATCCAGATTAGTCATTCCCTTACCCCCTAGCTTTCCCTATTTCTTCACTCTCACTCATACTCAAAGGGATTTTGGCCAAGGAGGAGGAGAGCATTGTAAAAACTGGTAGACTTGCAGAAGAAGAATATATTAAGCACCATTAGACTAGTTTTCCCAATTGGGTTCCAGGGTAAAAATCTTGTCTCACTGAGTTAGTTCCTCTGTGTGCTGAGTATGGTTAAATTATCCATTATGTCTTATGAAGTTTGCTAGTTAGATTTTAAATGGTTTCTTTGTATCTTGTGTGAGTGAATGAGGATTTATTGCGGCTACTATTCTATTTACTATGTGAGAGGTTTTTATTGAAAGACTCACTTAAATTGTAAAATTATTGATTCCATCGCAAATGAAGTGCCATCCTTGTTGTTGTCATTTAAAAAGGTGTTGAATTCATCTCTGGTGGGCTTATCTATGGAAGTTGGGTTGTTCCCAACCAAAGTAGGAGTCAAGCGACTCATAAGATAAGGTGGTCTCTACATGAATAACCAAAGAGTATAAATTCAAAGGGACAAGTAGCTTATCAACGTAAAGAGTAATGCAATTGACATTTTGGCAGAATGGGGTTTGAGTGAAACCAGTACCCACCAATATTTTAGCAAACATGACTATCCTTGGGTTGTCTAGCATGTCCATGACTAAACCCTAGCTTTTCGATGTTCCACACTCCATTTTCTTGCTGCCTAACATGTCTAAGCTCTAAACGCCCCTCTTGGGCATCTCATACTTTGTTTTCTTTACTTCCCAATGTATCCATGTTTGGGTAATGTTGTTTGATGTTCCTTCGACTTGCTATCTTCTCTCACATTCTTCTTTTTTGTTCTCCACTCCTGCATGTGAACACTAGTGTATGGAGATACCCAACGCCAGTTTTCTTTGCTGACTAAACCACTGAGCATGAACCCTAGCGACATGAGAGGTTATACTATGTTGAGTGTGAACCCTAGCATAGGGAGATATTATGATGCAACCGTTCCTCGGCGAAAAACCGCTCTCACCAGGATCTTCTCTGTCCACGGGCCTGAAGAACTCAACGGTTCTTCTCTCTATCGGATTCTCTACCCGGGGAACTCGGGACTTCGCCTATCGCGCTACCAACCACTCGGGATCTCAACTCCCGATACCCGATGCGACGAAATGCCGAGACTCGCGACCTCGCGATCTCGCGCTTCGCTTCTCGTGAGTTCATATTTTCTTCACCTTGACTTCTGAGGCCCGAGTCGCCGATACCCGAGTATCGCTACCTCGTCTTCTCGCAGATTCACGACTTATGGGACCAGTCACTTGGCTTGCCACTTCCCGAGAACCGATATCCCAAGGTCATGTGCCACCTGTCCCTCCGAAGACCCGACGGCTCCCACGGAATCTGGGAATCGCTATTCGCGATATTGACGTGTATGCAACTCTCGCACTTGCCAATCCCGATATACCGATATGCGATAGAAATGAATTTTACTTGCGCTTGAAGGTCAACTCTCTCCCCAGAAGCTCAAGTTGCTGATTCTCTTCCTCTTGAAGAGTCCTCCTGCTTCGAAGCTTCTCCTGGGTCTGTTTCAAAATACTTGTAAGGAACTCTCCCTCCTGAACTTGCGTCAATTTCCCACTCAGAATCACTCGGACTTCAATTCTTCCACATAATCATATACACGGCATATGAAAGAAGCGTGTAACAGGAAGCAAGTATGCAAAGGCATACTGCCAACAACACACAGAGAATAAACACATCCATAGAATTAAATCAAAGCTTTCCTGTTCCTTCCTTCCCAGGCTTACCTCTGAGACTTAAATTCGACCTGCACTTCACCTACACGGTTCGAATAACTCAACACAACTTCGGACGAATGAGGACGAGAACTCAACTGTCCAGCCACCTCAACGCACTCTATGCGGAGGAATTCCACTGCACTCTATGCAGGAATCTCTTGGCTCGAACAGAGAAACAATTGAAGCTCAGTCTCTTCTCACTCAGATTTCGAACCTGCCATGCAACCACATATGCAGCATATAGACAATAGGCAAAACAAGAAGCAAATATGCAGCAGCATAATATCAACAATACACAGAGGATAATCACAGCCATGGAATTGAATCAAAACTTTCCTATTAATTCAATATCTATACATGGGGATTCTTCACCAGTTCTCTGATTTGCTCTCTCCTTGCTCCCTGAACGCTAATGCTGCTAATCTCTATAATCTGAATGCCCTACAATAATACAAAGGAGGGTGCCTATATTCCGTTTTCCCTCTCGAAAGACAAACTGTCTAATCTAGACTTAATTAACTTATCTACTTGCATTAAATCTAAATAAATGCCTCAGCTACCTAAGGACGAGAGCTTATCCGCTCAAGGTCCGTTAAAATGTACAAGTGCGCTTCATCACATCAACATATTAATGTTTGGCGTAGCCATATTACAATGTTTCAAAATTTGAATGCTGGTGGTGTCCAGCTGTTCTTTGCTCCACGAGCTGGCTCGCTTGATGAGGTGTGGATGCTCCTGCATCATACTCATCGGATCAAAAGATTTCATGGGCTCCTGTCCATGAGCTGTTGCACGGTGTGACCATGCTTTTGTATGACTGCTTCTGTTTCCCAGCTGGCATCCTCCACTGGGTGGTTCTTCCATTTTACCAGGTATTCAAAATACTGCTTCCTCCTGGTCTTTCTTCCCAGGCGCTTATCCAGTATGCACTCCATCTGCGGTTTCTGTGCCACTGGTCACTGCTTCTGCCACTGAATCACTGGTTCCTCAGTTCCAGTGTCTACTTCCTTGGCCCTGTATGGGTATAAATCCGAAACGTTGAAAATCGGAGATATCCCGATGCCCTTCGGCAACTCAAGCTCATATGCAATCTCTCCGAACTTCTTCAGGACTCTTCACGGTCCGATTTTCTTCTTCTTGAGCTTGTTATATGTTCCCCTTGGGAACCTTTCCTTCCTCAGGTGCGCCAGAACCATGTCGCCAACTTCAAACTGAAGTTGTCTCTTCCGCTGATCGGCTCTGCGCTTATATTCTTGGTTTGATCTCTGTAGTCATTGCTTCACCTCCGCGTGAAGTTCTTGCATCGCCTCAGTGAACTCTTCAGCTCTCGCGCTGCTGGTTTCAGCCTGTTCTGACTCCCTGAGCTCAGACACTCCTCTCAGTTGTGTCCCATACAAAATTTGGAACGGGCTCTTGCCTGTACTCCGATTCACCGAATCATTGTACGCGAACTCTGCCTGCGGTAGGATCTGATCCCAACTGCTGTGATGCTCTATCACCAGACTCCTCAACAGATCTCCCAAACTCCTGTTGACCACTTCCGTTTGTCCATCTGTCTGTGGATGGTAAGCAGAACTGAATGCTAAATCAGTGCCTAGCTTCTTCCATAGCATCCTCCAAAAATGACCTATGAACTTCGTATCCCGATCCGAGACTATGCTTCTCGACAATCCATGCAATCTGACGATTTCTTTGAAAAACAAATTTGCGATGTGGGTCGCATCGCTGGTCTTATGACACGGTATAAAATGTGCCATTTTTGAAAACCTGTCTACTACCACGAAGATAGAATCAACTCCTCGCTGAGTCCTCGGTAATCCTAACACAAAATCCATGCTGATGGCTTCCCATGGCCTCTCAGGTATGGGAAACAGCTGATATAACCCAGCATTCTGCTTGTGGCCCTTCGCATGTTGACATATCTTGCACTTTTCAACAAACCGTTTAACATCTGCACGCATGCCCAGCCAAAAGTATGATTCGCTCAGCTTGGCGAATGTCTTGTCATGTCCGAAATGACCTGCTAACCCACCGCTATGCTTTTCCTTCACCAAGTTCTCCCTCATGGAGCAATTCGGTATGCACAGTTGGTTACCCCTGAACAACAATCCATCCTGGATCATGAAATCAATCCATGGGGTCCGATCTCTGAGAACCGGATTCTCGGTTGCCTCGTATGCTTCCGCAAAGTCTACATCACCTGCATACATATATTTTAAATTTTCAAAACCCAAGGTTTTGACTCTAAATTCCTGCAGTAACAAGCATTTTCTGCTCAAAGCGTCGGCTACTTTGTTAGCAGTCCCCGAAATGTGCTTGATGACAAACGTGAAATTCTGCATGTCCTCTACCCATTTCGCATGCTTTTGATTCAACTTCTCTTGTTGACTCACGAATTGCAATGCGTGATTATCGCTGTACAAAATGAATTCCTTGGGTATCAAGTAATGCCTCCACTTTTTCAATGCCTGTATGATGGCATAGAACTCTTTGTCGTACGTGGAGTATTTCAGCTTCGCATCATCCAATTTCTCGCTGTAATATGCTACAGGTTTGTCATCCTGACTCAAGACCCCTCCAACAGCATATCCGCTGGCATCACACTTCACCTGGAAGGTTTTCCGAAAATCTGGCAGCACCAAGATTGGCTGCTCTGTGATCTTTCGCTTCAACAGATTGAAGCTCCTTTCAGCCTCTGCTGTCCAGTGGAAAACTTTATGTCGTTTCTTCACGGTATCCATCATTGATGCGCTAATTCCACTGAAATTCCGAATGAACTTTCTGTAGAAACTAGCGAGTCCATGGAAGCTCCTTACCTCAAAAACATTCCTCGGCGATGGCCAATTCCTGATTACGTTCACCTTCTCAGGATCCATCTTCAATTCATTTGCCGAGATTACAAAACCCAAATAAATGAGTTCCGTCTACATAAACGAGCATTTCTTCAAATTGATCAGCAGCTTCTCTTGCTGTAGCCTTCTCATTACAATGGCCAAATGCCTCAAGTGTTCAGCCATGGTCTTGCTGAAAATCAATATGTCGTCCAAGTACACGACCACAAACTTACCGATGAATTCCCGCAGGACTTCATTCATCAGCCTCATGAATGTGCTCGGCGCGTTTGTTAACCCAAATGGCATGACCAACCATTCGTACAAACCCTCGTTTGTCTTGAATGCCATCTTCCATTCATCTCCTTCCCTCATTCGTATCTGATGATATCCGCTCTTGAGATCAATCTTTGAAAAATAATTTGCCCCACTCAGGCAATCCATCAAGTCGTCCATTCTTGGCAGTGGAAACCTGTACCTGATGGTTATTTTGTTTATCGCCCTGGAGTCTGTACACATCCTCCAGCCTCCATCCTTCTTTGGACTCAGTACTGTCGGAACAGCACACAGACTCAGACTCTCTCTGACCAGTCCTTTATCCAGCAGATCCTGTACCTGCCTCTTGACCTCCTCGTTCTCCTAAGGTGTCAACCTGTACGCTGCCTTATTCGAAAAACTTGCTCCGGGTATGAGGTCAACATGGTGACTCACACTCCTCATCGGTGGCAATGAACGCGGTAGTTCATCCACGATGATATCAGCAAACTCTCCCAGCAGTTGCTGAATCTCCTCTAGCAAGTCATCCACTCTTGTGCTTGTCAGGACAATTCTCGGCTTCCTGACAATAAAGAATTGTGGATCTTCATTTTTCTCCATCTCCGTGAGAAGCTCTTTCCCACTCATGAGAAGTATCGTGCTGCTCACTTCTGGCTTCACCTCTTTATCTTTTATTGGGAGCAATCTGTGTGTTCTCCCATCCTTCTCTAAGGTGTATGTGTTCATCCTCCCGTCATGAACAACATTTCTATCATATTGCCATGGCCTACCCAACAGTAGGTGACATACGTCCATGGGAATAACATCACACAGAATCTCATCATGATAGTTCCCAATTTTAAATTTAACTAAGCACTATTTAGTGACACTTACCCGGTGTCCTTTCTATAACCACGAGACTTTATATGGGCTCGGGTGCTTAGTTGTTTCCAGCTCCATCTTTTCCACCATCTCGGTCGAAACAAGATTATCGGTGCTTCCGCTGTCCACTATGACTTTGCACTTTCTGTCCTTGGATGTGCAAGCTGTCCTGAACAGTCTGCTCCTTTGCATTGAGCTATCCACCTCTTTCTCAGGTGTCAAAAGAATCTTATGCGTCCCCAGCAATCTTCCGCTGTCAGCATCTTCGTTCTCAGTATCACGTCTCTGCGCCTCAGTGATGTGAGATTCATTTCTGTCCGGCTTCCTGTCTGGACAATCCACGGCTTTGTGTCCGTCTTTACCACACGTGAAACATGTGATAACTCCTCCTCGTCCTCTGCCTCTACCTCGGGTACGAGGAAATGTGTTGGCATCAGCATATCCTCCCTGTTGATCATCTTGCTGTCTCCTCGGCTCAAAATTTTGTTGCCTCTGCTGTGAGGTTCCACCTCTTTCATCTTTTCCCTGAGGTCTCTTCCAATCCTCCTTGGGCTTTTGAGTTCTTTCTGGGGCAACAACTTTACCTCTGGGCTGACTTCTGCCTCGCCCTCGCTGTCCTTGCTTGCGGCTCAGCTTTTCTTCGGCTTTCAGAGCCATCTGGTACACATCCTCAACTGTTCGGATGGTCACCATGCTCAATTCATCCTGAATGTCATACCTCAGCCCATTCAGGTACCTCGCCACCTTTTCTTCATCACTCTCCCGATGACCAGCTCTGATGTTGAGCCTGTAAAATTCCTCGGTGTACTCCTTCACCGACATCATCTTCTGTCTCAGGTTCTGCATGCGCCTGAACAGAGTGATCTGATAGTCCCTCGGAATGAACTTCGCCTTCATCTTGGCGATCATCCGATCCCAGCTCTTGATCTTTTGTTTTCCTTTGCAGCGCCTGTCCACCTGCAACTCATCCCACCATAAGGCTGCGTGTCCCTTCAACTTCGTGACAACATGCCTTACCTTCTTGTCCTCTTCGATATCTTCGTAATCGAAGTAGGTGTCGAGCGCTCGGATCCAATCCAGCAACTCCTCAGCATTTAGACTTCCCTCATAGACGGGAATGTCCATCTTCGTCTTCGAGCTCATCCTCGAAATGGCTCTGATCAACCTCTCTGTTGATGCATCTTCTGCTGTGACTTCTTCCTGGTCATGTCCAGCTTCCTCTTCTACTTTGGAATCGTTGAACTCTACTGTACCAGCTCCACGCCTCTGGGTGGTCTCCATATCTTCGAGTCTCGCCCTGAGATCTCGTATATGACGTTCCATTTCTGGGTTGCCTGCTGGCCTACCCCTTCTTCGCGCGTCTCTGTCTTCTCGATCAGGTGTCCGCCTTTCCCTTTTCGGTGGCATTACATCTTCTCTGTCTCTGCTATAGAAAGCAAAGATACACCCACTCTGATACCACTCTGACGCAACCGTTCCTCGGTGAACAACCGCTCTCACCAGGATCTTCTCTGTCCACGGGCCTGAAGAACTCAACGTTTCTTCTCTCTATCGGATTCTCTACTCGGGGAACTCGGGACTTCACCTATCGCACTACCAACCACTCGGGATCTCAACTCCCGATACCCGATGCGCCGAAATGCCAAGACTCGCGACCTCGCGATCTTGTGCTTTGCTTCTCGTGAGTTTAGATTTTCTTCGCCTTGACTTCCGAGGCCCGAGTCGCTGATACCCGAGTATCTCTACCTCGTCTTCTCGCAGATTCACGACTTATGGGACCAGTCACTTGGCTTGCCACTTCCCGAGAATCGATATCCCGAGGTCACGTGCCACCTGTCCCTCCGAAGACCCGACGGCTCCCACGGAATCTGAGAATCGCTATTCGCGATATCGACGTGTATGCAACTCTCGCACTTGCCAATCCCAATATGTCGATATGCGATAGAAATGAATTTTACTTGTGCTTGAAGGTCAACTCTCTCCCCAGAAGCTCAAGTTGCCGATTCTCTTCCTCTTGAAGAGTCCTCCTGCTCCGAAGCTTCTCCTGGGTCTGTTCCAAAATACTTGTAAGGAACTCTCCCTCCTGAACTTGCATCAATTTCCCACTCAAAATCACTCGGACTTCAATTCTTCCACATAATCATATACACGGCATATGAAAGAAGCGTGTAACAGGAAGCAAGTATGCAAAGGCATACTGCCAACAACACACAGAGAATAAACACATCCATAGAATTAAATCAAAGCTTTCCTGTTCCTTCCTTCCCAGGCTTACCTCTGAGACTTAAATTCGACCTGCACTTCACCTACATGGTTCGAATAACTCAACACAACTTCGAACGAATGAGGACGAGAACTCAACTGTCCAGCCACCTCAACGCACTCTATGCGGAGGAATTCCACTGCACTCCATGCAGGAATCTCTTGGCTCGAACAGAGAAACAATTGAAACTCAGTGTCTTCTCACTCCCTCAGATTTCGAACCTGCCATGCAACCACATATGCAGCATATAGACAATAGGCAAAACAAGAAGCAAATATGCAGCAGCATAATATCAACAATACACAGAGGATAATCACAACCATGGAATTGAATCAAAACTTTCCTATTAATTCAATATCTATACATGGGGATTCTTCACCAGTTCTCTGCTTTGCTCTCTCCTTGCTCCCTGAATGCTAATGCTACTAATCTCTATAATCTGAATGCCCTACAATAATACAAAGGAGGGTGCCTATATTCCGTTTTCCCTCTCGAAAACCAAACTATCTAATCTAGACTTAATTAACTTATCTACTTGCATTAAATATAAATAAATGCCTCAGCTACCTAAGGACGAGAGCTTATCCGCTCAAGGTCCGTTAAAACGTACAAGTGCGCTTCATCACATCAACGTATTAATGTTTGGCGCAGCCATATTACAATGTTTCAAAATTTGAATGCTGGTGGTGTCCAACTGTTCTTTGCTCCAAGCGCTGGCTCGCTTGATGAGGTGTGGATGCTCCTGCATCATATTATACTACACTTCTCTGATGTAAATAATTCTTACTCCTATTCTCTAATCATACATAACATCGTGCATATTGTTTAACATTCCTATGCTCTCAACCTAGTCCTAGGGCACTATGGGGAATCCCCTTTTGCTTTCAGTGTGTTCCAATATTCGACCTTGGGTCAGTATGTTTCCCTTACTCCTCTGCATACCAAAATTTGTCTTCTTGCTTCCAAACTCATTGTGGAAACCATAGCATGAGGAGAGTGCATATTCTAATTCGGTTTTGCTATCCAACTCATGGTGAAAACCTAACCCTAATTCTCACATTTGGTGTAGTGTAACGACTCCATCTTCCATGCCTTTGACCTGTCTGCAAGGCACTTTACAGAAGCTACCTTGGGTCAATTATAACTTGTGCTCGTTTTTCCTCATTGGCTCATGGTTCAGGCGCGTCCATTTTGATAACTGTTATGAGACAAATGCTGAGTTTATTGAGTGGGATATGAATGGTTGGTGCATTGAATAAGGGGATGACTGAGTTAATAATGGATAGCTTTTCCACCTCTATTCATTAGATAATAATTTGATTGTTGCATGAGTTATTTGGCTGCCAACTCATATGTTGAGAAAGAATCCATCCAAAAGGATTATGGAATGGCCCAAGAATAAGAGAAAAGAGATAATTAATCCCTAACAAAATTTGTCTCAAGCAAAGCTAACATATGAGCCTTTGTCACGTGAGATATGTTTTTCCAAACCTCTAACACCAGGGCACACATTCTTGCTGGTGCGCTTTTTCGTCCACCAACTTCGTGCACTCACCTTCAATCATTTGGAAAGTTGTGAATTCAACCTTTTATTTGATAGGCAATTGGCTGATTTGGAAAGTGGGCAAAGGGGATAAAGTTTAAATTGGTCTTGGCCCATGGATAGGTAGCAAGGGATTGCATAGATTGTCTCAAAAAACTTAGAATTAAAGGATTTTATACTCTTAGATAGATTGTGAACTGAGAGAGGTCTACAAATGACAAATGGATTTGAGAGAAGATTTTGCAGAAGCTTGGAAAGGTTATACGTTTTTTTTAAAGACAATAATATTAAAATAAGAGAAGAATATCAATGGCTATGGTCCCTCAATCCCATTGAAACTTATGTGCCTAAGCGAGGATATATAACACTTGTTGAGGAAGGATTGGAAGGATAACAGGTTTAGTTCCAGAAAATCATCTGAAAATTAAGATGTCCTTCCAAAAATAAAATATTCATATGGTTGATATTAAACAATAATATTAAACAATAAGTCTCCTACATTGGAGGTGCTTCAGAAGCTTCAGAAAAAAAAAATAAAAAATCAATGAACCAAGTTGATGTGGCCTATGTCAACAAGTAGATAAAGGCATAGAACATTTAATTATAACATGTCTATTTACCGAAATATTCTTAATTGACTCCTTCGGGCTAGAGGACAATTTGTGAATAGAGATGGAGATGCTTTGGGCACCTATTCCAACCTCATCTTCTGCCTTTCCTGTTACATGTGGCATCTGAGTGATAATATCAATCCCAGAGTCGCTAATGATGCAGCAGGGCCATATTTCTTTCTGGATTAAGCCTCCTTATCACCGACGAATTCCAAAACTGATATGACCAGAAATATACATATCTAAATAGCACAACATAGGGCACAACCAAGAAATTTCCTTAGAGTAAATGGAAATTTTATAGGCTTGAAGATTTCAAAAATTGTTAATAACATAAAACAACTCCTCTCAGTTCATTTCAATTTCGAGACATGCTTACTGATTCTAGAATTTGTCCTTCCGTTTTTCATCGATTTGGAAGTGGGGTTGTGTAGAATGGCAACACAAATGAAATGCTAAGGAGATTAATACCACGGGACTCGGGAGACTAGGGCTTATGTATAATAAATGTGTGGGTAAACACAGAGACATGTCGAGAAAAATACGAACAAAAGTACTTGGTTTTGTTTATTTATTTATTATTGATTAGACATTACGTCAGTGGGGTAAGTAATTGGCTTCATCCATATTGATATATGTTTAAGAGATATTAAAATATTATATTTGGATGGAGATTTGATAAAAAAAAAATTGAAGTATTATTTTTAGATGGAAATTTATAAAAAGTTGTGTAAGGGACATTTGAGTTTAATTGCGATTTAGAAGTTTAAGTTACTAGATGTGTTTTACCTTGTGAAAATATGTGAATGGTTATGTAAACTAAGTTTTTATTTGTTGTATGTGTTAGAGGTAATATTTTCTGGTTAGATCCAGTATTGTATTGGGGTATTGGGGTATTCAAATTGTCCTATTTTTGGTTTACTTTTTCTAAAATTTGATAATTTGAATTATTTTAAAATTGGCTAAAATTCAAGAGACAAATTTTTATAAACAAAATTCTCAACATAAAAATAAAAATAAATAAAACTCTAGCTTTTCCCCTGTCCCATCCCCTTGGTCCACACTCGCAGCCAATATTGGGAACAACATCTCACCACCTTGGCCAAAGATCATGACCAAACCCGGAGTCATATCTCTTCCATCATGTCCAATATTGGTAACATCAACTCTTGGTTTTCTCCGCGTGAATCACTTCCCACAACCATCACTCAATCGACCGCCACCTGTCAGCAATGCCAGTACACAGTGAACAATTTGGCTGCCTTGTTTAATCCCACCCCATATCATTTCTCTTCTTCCACACATTATAACCCTGATGGGACTTTTGAATACTTTCGGTCCACCTCTTTTCCTCCCCACAACTTTCAGCGGGACCTGCATCCCCCTCGCTTAGAGGTGAACAAATTTTATGGCTCGGATCCCACAGGTTGGGTCACTCAAATGGAACATTATTTCTCTTTGTACGACATTACTGATGAGCTGGCCAAACTAAGGTATGGTGTTCTCCATCTAGATCCAGAACATTCGCAATGGTGGAAATGGCGAAAAATACCCGACAAGGGTATGTGGATTGGACACAATTTGTTGCAGAACGTTATGAATGCTTTGACACTGACACCCGCCATTTAGGTCGTTTGACAAAATTGAAACAATCTAGCACAGTGGAATACTTTATAGCTTCTTTTGAGCGATTGGCTTTCTGCACAGAGTGCATGTCTGATGATTTTTTCGAGATGTTTTATCAGTGGCCTCGAGGATGAGATATGTGCCCATGTCCTCATGGCTCGGCCTCAGAGTTGGGTGGAAGATACTAAAATAGATAAGGAAACACAACAGGTTGTCTCTTATGAAACGAGAAAACCCTCCTTTATTCCTCACCCTAAACCAGTCAGTCCCACTCCTCCTTCCACTCCACTAAAGATCCATAAATTGGCTACGGTAGAAATGGTTGAACGCAAACTCAAGGGTCTTTGTTATAATTGTGATGAAAAATATTTTCTTGGGCACAAGTGTAAGGAACAAAATCTTTTTATGGCCATCTCCGAGGATGTTTCTGAAGACGATGTCGAGGCTCCCGCTATGACCGAGTCACATGAACCCACTGATATCACTCCACCTTCCGACCCTTACGAAGTTGATCCGACCATTTCCCTAAATGATCTCACTGGCTTCTATGCTCACCAAACCCTCAATCTAATTGGTTACATTAAGCATCGTAAGGTCATAATCCTTGTTGACAGTGGAAGCACCCATAATTTTATTCATCATCCTATTTCCCAGGAAACTAATTTCTATATTCGTGCAGTCAATAATTTTCAAATCATGATTTCCAATGGCGGGTCCATGAAATGTGGGGGGCGTTGTGAAAATGTGTCTCCAAATTGGTCAGTACCACATGAAATCTCATATGTTTTCTATCGACATGGGTGGTTGTGACATTGTGTTGAGTGTCGAATGGCTCAGGACTCTGGGTCCGATTCTCATGGATTTTAAGGAATTAACCATGCAATTCAACCAGGAGGGCCAATAGTATAAGTTCCAAGGCATCACAACAAGGTCCCCTGATATCATTAGTTCCCATTGCATGGAAAAGCTCCTCAAAAAAAGTTATTCCGACATTATTTCACAACTCCATTCAATTCACGCCACTAAGACACCATTTGTGTTGTCGGACCTCCAATCCATCCTCTCCAAACATCAAGATGTTTTTTCCTCTCCCAAGGGACTCCCTCCTTCCCATGGTGTTCATGATCATTCCATTCCCCTTGTCCCCGACAATCTTCCTCACAATGTTCGTCCCTATCGTCATCCCTTTGCCCATAAAAATTAAATTGAGAAAATTGTTCAAAAATTGCTCACTGCAGGCGTTATCCATCCTAGTACGAGCCCCTATTCTTCTTTTGTGGTCATGGTACTTAAGAAAGAAGGATTTTGGCACATGTTTCCTGACTTTCACGCCCTCAACAAACTCACCATCAAAGACAAATTTCCCATTCCTGTGATTGATGATCTCTTGGATGAATTAAGTGGTTCCTAGTTATTTACTAAACTTGATATTCATTCTGGCTACCACTAAATACGTATGAAAGAGGCCGACATTCCTAACACTGCATTTCGAACTCATGAGGCCCACTGTGAGTTTTTAGTCATGCGCTTTGGCTTGTGTAATGCTTCCTCCACTTTCCAAAGCCTCATGAATCATGTCTTCCATCTTTTTCTCTGTCATTTTGTCTTAGTTTTCTTTGATGATATTCTCATCTATCATAAAACCTGGACAACCCATCTTTCTCATGTGGATCGAGTTCTACATCTACTCTCTCAGCACCAAATTTTCCTCAAACAATCTAAATGTCTAGACAAAGCAGGGCAATGGAAGGACAAGGCAAGGCAGGGCAATGGAAGGCAAGGAAAGCCTAGACATGGCAAGGCAAGGAAAGGTAAGACAAGGCAAGGCATGGCTAGGAAAGGTCGAGGTATAGGTCTAGGTTTAGGTAAGGTAAGGCAAGGAAAGGAATGGCAAGTGAAGGAAAGGTAAGGCAAGCCTAGGTAAGTAAGGCAAGAAAAGGCAAAGCAAGGCAAGACAAGGCTAGGGAAACAAGAGAAGGGACACTTGTGGAGAGATGATATACTTTCTATTTTGGGGAGTTGATCACATACTTTGTTGTGGAATCTCCATCCTCTTTGCATCTTTTACATTCATCCATGGAGTTGGCTACCTTGGAATTCAAATATGTGGAGTGGTTGCATGCATGCACAATTTTGGAGGGAACATTCCATGTGGAAACTTGACATTTGAATCGGCTTGATGCATATTTTTGGTGGTGCATCCCTTTGATGAGCATTATTTGGTGCATACTACTACTAGTTTTGGATGAGGGTGAATTGCTTTGGAGAGGCTAATGTCCACATGTTATAACATGGCGAAGGCTATCCACCATGCAGCAGCCCAATCATTACTGAGCTGCTGCATGCTTCAACCATGCGACCACTATCGATGCATGCCATGCATGCATCCTCCATCCAGCAACCATGCAAAGCTCCCATCCAGCTGTTGTCCTTTAAACCTTTAAATGTCATCCTACATCCCAATTGAAATTTGAATTTATCCCGCTAATTGAAATTTCAAATTTGAATTTCGAATTTGGTTGATGGGCGCGTTGGCTACTCAGAACCCCTGTTTTTTTCTGGTGTCACCCCCTTCTTCTCCGTCGCTTCCTCTGGAGCAATCTATATCCAGTTAGTTGTCACTAGCGTTGTTATCACACTCCTCGTCCCTCTCCCTCTTCATAGCATTGGTCGCATGAAAAATGGCGAAATCCATCTGAAAAGACGATATGGTGTTGTTGGGCGACGAGACCGCTGCATCGTCGTCGTCCTAATTATCGTTGTCTGCGGAGGAGGGAAATCGGTTCACATCGAAACCCCGGGGGGAAGACGCTGACGGAACTCCTCCACCTTGACCACAGGATCTGCTTTCTCCGTAATCTCCTTCGCAGTTTCATGCCAATGAATAGAAAAATAAAGCGTTAGATAACAAATGCGAAACCATTAAACCTGGAAGCGGTTCGACAATGAATGGCTTCTTCGACAACATACCGTTTTCAAAGGCCGTTCGGTAAGTTTTAGTGTTGGGGTGCCATGAAAAACCGCGTGGAATAGGCATGGAAGGAAGCAGATCTAGCTGAATGGGAGGGTTGGGACATTGTGAATGTTGACATTTTCGGAGAAAATAGCTGGATCTGCTTGTAAAGTGCCGCTAAGGCCATCTGCGCTTGGAATGTCCAAGTTAAATTGATTTTTGCTTGTAGAAAAGGTATCAATTTCCATGAATGGGAGGTATCCAATGGATAAAGGTGGAGTCTTTGGTAATCCTTTGTTGTCGGGAGATTCTCTTTCCTCTATGCTCGTTGTACTGGAGTACTCACTATAGCCTTCCGATCTTGACATTGAAGACCTTCCAATTCCACTGTTATAAACGACACCAATGCTGAAAGTTTGACTTCTCATTGAAATTGAGCCAGATCGACTCTCGACATTTGAAATTGTGCTTACTGGATTTCAGATGCTCAGACTTCTCATAACTTGATTAGTATTCGAAAGAGATTGATTCCTCTGTAAAGGTAGGGGTTGAGGGTAAAACTGAATAGATGCTTCAGATTCTGACTCTGTCCCGCCTATAAGTTCCAAAATAATAACAATGGCAACAGACAACGCCTCTCATTAATTGCCTGTACAAAGATAACTGGAAAGTGGTTCTTCATTTGAAAGCTAGTCAGATTCATTTTGATTCAACAACAGAAGGAATAGTAAAAGTTCAAGCCTACTAATCAGGATCAACAACGCAAGAAACATAGAATGCAACAGACCCTTTTGTTTTTGATATAATCCATAAAGGAAAAAACAAAATCTGTGAGCATAATTCTGCCTCTACGAACTCAGTTCTAGTCCCAGCCGTAGAACCAGTCTCGTGTTTTGAACCAGGTCGGCCTTTGTTGCACTCGTCATTTTCTAAAACTGTATCCAAGACTCAGCACGCCTCACAACGATATCTTCACCACCTAAGCCCAAACCCAGCTCCATGCTTATTTATCATCTTCCCATATCCACGTCAAACCCTTGCGGCCCTTTGGAGCCAAGAATCGCTTCACACAAATCAAATACCAAGTCCAAATCAAGCAGGGATTCTCG